>KN483034.1:18641-38205 GCA_000787095.1 Periophthalmodon schlosseri | reverse complement strand
GAGTATGGGGGGGCAGGGGGGAGAGGGATAGAGAGAAAATGGTGGAGGGTCAGGGGGGAGAGAGAGGCTGAGAAAGACTGAAACGTGAGTGTGAGTTTTTGTAAGTGTGTGACATTTTGATATTTGATTCTCTTGACAAATTCACTGTATTTATTGCTTTTTCTTCAACTAATCCCACGGTTTTTTAATGAAGTTTGACCAGTTTTCAAAGCCCTTCTGGGGACTGGTGTTGCAGATTAGCCTAGACTATAACCACTGTGATACCTTCATCAGATTACTCAACTGTTACTTTGTTACATCTGTTTCTATTGTAGACTATAAACACTGTGATACCTGCATCAGATTACTCAACTGTTAAACTGTGTTTGTTGCATCTGTCTCTATTCAAATAAACAGTAAATAAATGTTTATAACAGAATATGGTGTTGCTGTTGTCTTAATTCCTGTCAGATTACACATTGCTTGTCCAAAGATTGGTCTAGAAATGTATGTATGGACAGTTAGAGGTAAAATAAGATGACCAGGTTATTGCAGTTTGTAATATTATACTTAAAAAACTTTTTTTTTGTTTTTTTGTTTTGTCTCATTCCGTGCTGCGTCTGTAGGTGTCATTGGCTCATCTTTGGCCAATCAAAAACATCTTTACAGACAGAAAAAAATCGTATTGACTTTTTCAATTTTCCGAAAAACCTAGAAAAAAACATGCTTGGAGGCTAACAATATGTTTCTTTTTCATGTTACAATGTTGTTTCCTCCACAGACAGAAAAAAATCGTATTGACTTTGTTTATTTTTCAATTTTCCAAAAAAACCTAAAAAAAAATAAGCTTGGAGGCAAACAATACGTTTCTTCTTCATGTTACAATGTTGTTTCCTCTTCCAAAACATATCTGGAGTTTGGTTTTGTTTCATTCACACGTTTAACACACAAACCCTGCATATTTAAGCTGAGTTCTTTCCTCAAACTGGATAATTTCAGCCCTGGAATTGCCAATCTTTTTTTGAAATAAAGGTAAAATGTAGCCGTTAACCTGAAAACTACCACCACATGACATCACAAGGTGGAACAGAGCATTTTGAGCTTAGGAGATGTGGACAGAGTAATAATAAAGGGTTACTCAAACATGTGTAAATGAAACAAAACACAACTCCAGGTGTGTTTTTGAGGAGACAACAGCATTAGAACATGACTTAAAGCTCACAAGAGTCTATTTTGCATAATATAGGACCTTTAAAGTGCAACAGATGGTATTTTGTCCTATCACAGAGTGGCGTATGCATAAGTCCATATTGTGTAGTAATATAGGCCAGAGCGCTGTACTTTTCTATGTGGTTTGTGTGATAAAAATGAGTTATATAAAATTGACACTCAAAAATTAAAGTGCTGTACAGGAAAAGGGTGCCACGGTGTCAGCGTTTATTTTGTCAGAGGGAGAAAAAACTGAAAGTCTTTTGCTTACAAAGCCTGATGTATTATGTACATTTTCATATCAGACCAGGCTTCGTGAGGCTGTGTTGCATCATAAAATAGGCCGAATCCAAATCCTATTTCGACATCACAATATTGTGTCTTCTTTTGTAAGAGAAAGCCACAAAACACCACAACACTGTTTCATAAGTTGGTGCAATGGATAAACTGTCAATAAAAGCAGAATACTAGAACGGCTCGGAAAGGAAATATGAAACAAGAGAGGATTTCTGGGTCAAGTGGATGCTTCCCTGCACTTTCTTTCCAACCTATTGACCAACCAAAACCTCTTCTTTTTACAGTTTACACACAGATGTCGGGTTTCTTGGCTTAATCCTTGTTTTTCTCATGGGCACAATTGACTGGTAGAATAACAATCACTTATCTAATCAGCGTCTAATCCAACATGGCAGTTCACGTGTGCATAACCAAAAAACAAAATTAAAAATATTCAGAAAAAACACATCACTTAAAACACGGATTGGTGACAGGCAAACGTGAAAGAGTGGAGTGACACCGGACTAGTCCTGCTCGAAAATAAACGAGAGGCTTTCCAGGCTCACCGTGGGTTTCTGAGTAATGAAAAATTCAAGCCGTTGCCATGGTAATTACCAATTTAAGACAAAATATATGTTTTGACAAGTACTCGAAGTAGCACCTTTAAACAGGAAGCGGAAACCAAATGAATATGACAAACTGTTACGACCGAGCTCGTTTAGGGTCATGGAAGTAACAAAAACCAAGATGGAAAAATGGTGAAATAAAGAAGTAATTTAATGTACAGGAATATAAAAGGTAAACTAAACAAAAGGGATCTAAAATATTTAAACAGAAGGTAACGTGCAAGGGTTAAACAAAAGAGTGACAAAAGTTTAACTAAGAAACTCATTTTACAAATACGTGACAAACAAACACACACATAAAACATAGGACAGATACAATAAAATAAGAGCATAAGGTAACGCAAACCATTTTATTCCAGTGACCTTTAAGGCTCGTGTACGCTCCCATTTCATATGTAAACAGACTCAGTCACCGGTTTGTCCGAATGTCCACCCTCGCCCCTAACCCCTCATTCACTGCATAGCCCCGCCCCCTTAGGCGACTCTATAGTGCACTCACTACCAGAGCGATTCGGACACGCAGCTCACTATGGTCTGGGTGAAAAAAAGTCTGCTAAACTCTGCTAAAGCTTGACTTCTATCATAGATAATGATCAAATTGGACTGGCACAAGTATTTATGGACTAATAATAACCGGACAAGTTTTTGTTGCGCTGGATCTCGTCTCACGTAAAACGGACTGGATTCATCAGCTTTTTGTCTGAGATGTGGAAATGCTCACTCTTTTAACAGCTCGAGGTAAGCGGCTAACGCTAGCAACTTTACACGGCGACGGTTCATTTTTATTTGTATAATCGAGAATCAACAGTGCGAAAAAACAACACTTCTCTCTGCTGTCATTCAGTCGTGTTGCGCAACATAAAACGTCATCGGTCGAGCGGTCAGATCCCACAGGTCGGTGGTGCGATTCCAGCTCCTGCAGATCAATGCTGTTGTTGTGTCCTTGGGCAAGACTCTTAACCCACCTTGCCCCCAGTAAAAGTGCTTTGAGTGATTTGAAGGTAGAAAAGCGAGATGTAAAAAAGTGACCATGTGTCCATTGCATCTGCGTTTATTCTGTTTCTGTCCACTGTTGTTTAGACTAGTGACCAGCGCCGGACACTACTTTTCAAGGTGCATTGTGGGAAATTTTTCACCCATTCGGACATCGCTAAAAATGGCATGACCCCTAAACAGTGTTCAAAGTAGGGAATAGTTTGGAAATCCAGACACAGTTACAGTCTAATGTCTCAGCTTTACCAATTTTGCGAACCAGGCTCGTATTATTCCAAACATAAAAAATACTGAAATACTGCTCAAATAAACACTGTTTGTTGTGCAGTCTCTTAATTAGAGTGAGAAACTTGATAATGGGACTACTTCTGGCTATGAGTTAATTAGTCAATTTCACTCTGGAGACCTTTTACCTTAGGGTGAATTCTGCATCTGCCATTAATTTACATCATAATTCAATAGCGCTATTTCAAAATCAAAATGCAGTTTGGAAAACCAATATAGCAGGCTACAGCTAGTACATTAGCGACGGAAAATGAGCAGAACGCAGACCCAAAGCTTCTGTATGTTTACCCCCACTTTCTGTAATGCCAGAATTCATCTCACCGTTATAATGTGGGCAAACATGAGAGACTGGGGAGGATTTCAAACGCTATTGAAAGCACCTGAGAGGAATGCAATGGACTTTATGGTGAGTTTAGCCGCAAAATTCTCAACAGCTCGGTGCCCAAAATTGGATCAATAGCATTTAAACCTGCAGACCGCCGGGACTATAGACAACCCAGAGAAGTAAAATGTCATGCAGCCACACTTTCTTTTATTAGATTCTCTGTTAAAGGAGTGACTTTGTGGATTTATCTTCTTCTTCTTTTTTTTTTTTTTTGGTCAATACGACAAAAAATACAAAAACAAAAGAACAGTGCCAATGGTCATGGTCCCATTTTTATATAGCGCTTCTCCACCTTCAAGGCTCTCAAAGCGCTTTACATCAAGGAACCACTCACCCATTCACACACACATTCATACACCAGTGTACGCAGACACTGGGGGTGAGGTGGGTTAAGTGTCTTGCTCAAGGACACAAGGACAGCAATCTGTGGGTCAGTGAATTGGACCGCTCTACTAATGATGTTTATGGCGAGAGCGGGATTTGAACCGCCAACCTTTAGATCAGTGGACAAACACTACACCAACAGTGTAGATGCGTAATGCTGCTGGATACGATAAACAAAGCTTAAAGGGCCCATATCACGCTATGTTCTGATCTATGTTATAATGTTGTTGTCGACGAGCTTCATTTGGCTGGAACCGAACTCTATGGGTGACGTCACACTCCCTTAGTCCATTATACAGTCTCTGGGCGAGACACTTAACCCATCTCGCCCCCAGTGTCTGCGTACACTGGTGTATGAATGTGTGTGAATGGGTGAGTGGTTTCTTGATGTAAAGTGCTTTGAGTGCCTTGAAGGTGGAGAATACGCTATATAAAGAAGTGACCATTTACCATGCCCTAATCAACATATCTGTCATACCTATTAATCACCCCCATCTGAACTCTGGTAGATAAGACCGGGGCCCAGACAATGCATCTTTGTAAAGAATGGGGAAAGGATAGTCTTGCTTTGCCAGGTTCATATTTTTTCCAAACCTCTCCAAACTGCTCCACTGCTATTCAGTAAAACTACCGACACGTAAAGCAATTATCTGACCCCGACTACTTCTATCTAATTGTAGCTACATATATAAAACATAATTCCACATAGTCTTCCCCAGTGGACTGAGAGTGTTTGCACTTCCACCTCCATTTTGAGACATGAGTTCTGCTCCCAAAGTGAATCTTGCAGCGTTTCAAGGGCAGTGAGCAGTGCAGCACAATTTCTCCCACTTCCATTTGTCTGTCTGACTGTTAAGTACATTCACTACTCCGGCTTTTTCTGCAGTCTGATCGGGCTCTGTGGGCTGCAAGAGCTGAGTCAAGCCATTATTGTAATTATTCAAATTTACAAAGCAATGATTTTACGATAGCTGGCTTGTCGGGTTTTATTTACTCAGTGACATTGGTGTAACAACCAGGCTGAGTTACGGCCATCCTTCAGATTTCAAAACAATTCAATATCACGAAGAAAGAAGGCTGACGCTAACCAAATAATTCCACAGTTCACTTTAAATTCCATTGGTACGGCCAGCGTATCATGACCTTGGCAATATGTTGGCCCAGCTGTAAACGCAGAGAGGAGAATATAATTATGTAAATGTTTCTATTTTTGGATTTTACTTTATCCACAGCAAAAGTGTCAAGTGAGCTTAAATAGCAGTAGCCATATAGAATATTTGTTCCAGTTGCAAACCATGTACAAATTGTGGTAGAAACTGTGGGTAAAGTGTCTTACTTAACGGAGTGAAAGAGTGAGCTGAGGTGAGGTTCAAACCAACAACTCCCTGGTTAGTGGGCATGTCCTTAACCCACTTTTTTCCTTTTTTTTTAATAAATGCGCTGCGTAATCGCCATAGAGATGTTTTTGCTTTGACTGCATGTTTCACAGCTTAACATCAAACTTCTATCTTGTGTTTATTCAATCACATTATTCTTATTGCTCAAAAATACCTTGGAAAAACCTACATCCTTATTGTGAACTGGGTCACCTCTCCACAGATCCGACCTGTAACTTGACCTGGTACATCACGCGCTTTTCTCCGCGGAGACAGATTATAGTTTAACGCCAATGCAACACTGTAAAACATTTTAGACACCTTTAAACAACCTGCAGTACTTTTTCGTTTAACAACACATCTCAAAATACAACATCCCTCATTTCCTTTTAGCCGCTGTTGTCAATGGCGCCCATAAACATCTTCACCTTGTTCAGGTCTCGGGGACAGTAAAACGTGGCGTGAGTGCAGAGAGCAGGAGCAAAAGAGCTGAAAGAAGACTGAGTATGCTATTACACAGGAAGGAGTGTATCCCCCGGAGGAGGCCGCGCTGAGATGGCGTAAATGAGAGGAGCGTGGCGGCCATTGCTGTAGCCTCATTACAGTAATGGAGACCCATCCGTTCTGTCAAGGCCTCCAGAAAATCCGCGGTGACACAAGTGGCTCTCTTTCCGTTCTATTCTACAAGAAACCGGCAGAAACATATAAAGCCTATAGTCAGTGGCTGAGGGGTGACAAGTTGCATGGGAAGATAGGTGCTGTGCATTAAGATCTCCATTAGGTCTTTGCTATTCCCTGTCAGAGTCCATAATAGCATGTGGTGGTTGAGTCTGTGGTTGCAGACACTGGTTAAC
Source organism: Periophthalmodon schlosseri (assembly GCA_000787095.1). Taxonomy (NCBI): domain Eukaryota; kingdom Metazoa; phylum Chordata; class Actinopteri; order Gobiiformes; family Gobiidae; genus Periophthalmodon; species Periophthalmodon schlosseri. The sequence continues at coordinate 31,838 of KN483034.1, read as the reverse complement.
ACCAGTCTTAATGGTGTAGGCTGGAACAGGGAATGCTATGCTCATGTTTCAAGTGTTCAAGGGCCTGTAGACAATTTTTTCCCATGTGTTTGAGCAAAATATGTCTTGCCCCAGTACAGTATTGTCCCAGTATTGCAAGTGGCTCTCGAGATCAAAATAAGTCCGCCATGTACTATCAGCAATTTGAAAGCATTTAATATTTAGATTATCTGGAAGTGCTTGTTAGCATGCTAGTTGTTAGCTTCACTGTAACTGCAAAAATCCACAGCTACTTATGGCGGTGAGTAATTAGCTCAGAATGTATAAGGTAAGTGAGAAAGAACTTTGGACCACTGCAAACGTTTTTTTTAAGACAGTAAAAATCACGCACAATTTTCCATTTCTTTTGTCAAACACCCCCGGGGAATGGCTTGAATATTGTATAAAACACATAAAAAAACTGCAGTTAGACTTTGAACTGATGAATAGTGAAAGAAAAACATCTTGACAACATATCAATCACTTTAAACAGTTTCTGGAGGTGATGCATATGCAGAGAAAAGAAATGTATTTTTGAACACCTGTTCTGTGTCTAACTTGTCCAGTGGGTAAAATCTGACTTGAATAATTAGAATGTCTCCACCTTGATACATTATAGGCAGATGAATGATGTTCCAAACAGCGGGCCACCTTTTACATGCCAGACTGCAATGTCAATCAGAAGAGTTTTTGTTCAAGCAGTTCAAAAGCACAGGTAAGATTATATGTGCGTTAAACGGTACTGAATGTATTGCTGTGTTAGTTTAAATCTTAGTAGATGGTCTAGTCCAGGTATAGATTAGAGTTTAGTCTCAGTTTTATGTGGTCTACGTGCAAGATGCAAATGCTCCCTAAAAATAATTTGGTGTATTTAAGCCAAAGTGAGCAAAAACAAGTGTTTGTCATGACACATGGGATGGTGTTCTGTTTTGAATGTTCAGTTTGTTGTGTTTTTAAATTGCATGATTTTAGATGACAAGGGAGGTGTCACCAAGAGCAGCTAACCAACCATGTGGCTGTGCTCTCCAACCAAGTCCCTGGAACAGTCAGGACACCTGTGTTTGGCGGGAATATTTAAATATAAAAAGCAAAAGAAAAGGGAAGTGGGCGAGAGAAGATACGAGAGGATACGAGAAGATATGAGGACTGCTGGAGCTAGAGCCAAGAGGGATGGAGGAAGGAGTGGTAGGCAACTGTGTGACGAGGTGGCCACATCCAGGAGTCACATGGCAGGAGGTACAGATAGAGATCCGTGATGAACACCACAACTGAGGAGGTCTGCCCCTTAGCGTAGTGAAGGGGCAGATTGAGGAGGTCTGCCTGCGCTTAGGTGTTAAGAGCATGAAGCTAGTGGAGCTCAATAGAGCCTATGGTTATGGAGGTCTGTGTTGCATGGATCGCTGCCATGTTTGTGTGTCTTGGCAGGTGCAGGCGCTGGGGTGGATGGCGGTGGAGAGGCACACCCGTGGACTGTCCCCGACGCTAGACGGCCCAGTGACGCCGCAGCAGAGTGGGGAGCTTGGCCTGCGGCATAAGTGCCCTTTGGAGCTAGAGGACCTTGACTTGGCTGTCTACCTGTATTTTTCTGTGTCTCAGGTCCTGTGCTTTGTGCCCCCAGGTTGTCCCAAAGATGAAAAGTTGAACCTTGGACGTTTGGACTCAGCACCTTACCCCGCAACCTTACCTTAATATATTTCAACTATTTGAGCTAGTTTTATCTTAGTTATGGTCCCAAGTTTTATTATTTTAACCTTGTATCTATTTTATATCCTGGTTTTATTGTAATAAATTATATTTTAGCTTTTAAGCGTTGTTGGTTTTATTGGTTACATAATTTTAGCTCTCCCTTCTATTTTATTTTATCCATTAATTTTAAAATTTTAACTCGGCTGCAGTCATCTGCTTCTATACAATAAACCTCACCCTGTGACACGTTCCAGTAACAGTCTCTGTTGAGGCCTTGGGGTACACAGTGTTCACATACTGTTTTATAGCACTGAAGTACACAATGCTATTCTTTTAATATTGTTTTATTGTATTATTATGTTTTGGTACATTTCCAAACCTTAACATATTTTGTCCAACGATATTCTATGCGACCTTGGAGTAAAAGCTTCAAAACAACCCAGAATACCCCAGAGGGCATTGGCAACCAATATCACATTCATATTCATCACTGTTGTCAGCAATAAAATTGGAAAAGACAGAAATACATTATTTAAATAAGCACTTGTTCCTACCTGTTCTAACAATGACAAAGGACTCGTCTTGCCGTTTCCGTTTGACTGCTCTCAATATTATTTACATTTTTCCATTCCACACCCTGCTGGTTCGGGTAGGAGGAAACAGAATAACAGGCTTGTCTTTTTCAAGGCTCGTAGACCAATCACGTCGCTGCTGTTTTGGCAACTTTTCATAATCCGCACAACCAAGGACACGCCGTGGAGAGCCTTGGGGAAGTGGATATTATCAGCGCAGAAGATGTAGCAGCCATCCCAAAGTTCTTTTCCTGCAGCAGTGAGAAGCACACACTTCAGAACACTGTTGATAATACTTAGGCAGTCTCTTTGAAAACATAAAAAGTGCAGCTCTCTACGCTTTACAAGAAGGTCACAACACAGATTAATGGAGCTCGGAGGTTTTACCCGAAGAGGAGGGAGGACGCGGTATATGAAGAAAAGTGTCATTCTCGTTTAAGTACACTAAAGATGCATTAGGCTCGTCAGCGATGCGTTGCTTTACTAATACGTACAAAGAGTTAGCGTGGCCTTAGAGAGGATTTCGAGCTGGATTTTGGAGAAGAGCAGGACTGACGGATAAATAAACTGCAGTATTTCAAGGCACATGCAACCACTTCAGACAATGTGCTGCATAAAACAGTGTGGGTGACAGTGGCTCAATGGTTAAAGCGATTGCTTACATGAGTGAAAGTTTTAGTTTCTTACACTTCTCCTTCCAAACAGGAGTTAGTTTTTTTCTCCTTTCTATTGTCTACATATGCATTATTTGATGGTCCTATATTACGCAAAATTGACTCTTGTGAGCTTTAAGCCATGTTAGAATGTTGTTATCTCCTCAAAAACATACCTGGAGTTGTGTTTTGTTTCATTCTCATGTTTGAATAACCCTTTATTATTAGTCTGTCAACATCTCCAAAGCTCAAAATACTCTGTTTCACCTTGTGATGTCGTGAAGCAGTAGTTTGCACCTTTTATGTTTTGTTCAGCAGAGATGGGCATCCAAATGATTCCAGTGAAGGTGTATGGAGTTTAAAAACATGGTGGAGCACTTCCTGTATTACCACATGACATCACAAGGTGGGACAGCATGTTTTCAGTTTGAGAGAAGAACTGAGCCTAAATACGCAAGGTTTGTGTGTTAAACATGAGAATGAAACAAAACACAACTCTAGATATATTTTTGATGGAAACAACATTATAACATAGATCAGAAAACAGCATAATATGGGCCCTATAATGTTTTGTCCTTTCGATTATATTTGATTATTATTATAACTTGAAATTCTAAATCAGATCTTAGCTCCAGACAGCTAATGGTTTTCCCAAACACTAATTTCTTGGACCACTACTTTGTACATTGTCCACAACACTATGGCAATTGGATCCCAGCTACGACCAAAAGCAAAACACGTCACACACCTTCCTTATGCATGAATGTGTGTGTGAGTGATTGGTGGTGGCTGGAAGGCCATAGGCGTAGATTGGCAGTTATGACTTTGTTAGTCTTTACTGTTATTACAAACCAATCAGAGAAAGGCTTGCATAAAACCAACCCCACACTTTAGACTATTAGTGGATGAATTGCAAAACTGCTTCCAACGCAGAATATTACAGACCTATTTGAAATTCGTTTTTTCCCCTTCCATTATGAACCGCAACAGCGTTTAGCCTTTTATCCACACTTTGTTGATGGCTAATATACTGTTGTAACCAAAAAGGTAATTTCAGATTTTTGGAGTCATTAGGCATAAAACCATCATTTATTTTAGCCATGTAAATGTGAACATGTCCAGGACTGATTTCCCAGTGCTCATTAACTAATTTGATTGGCTAACACAAGTGTCATTCATTCTCATTAGTTGATTGCAGACATCTCATCATTTATGCAGCGCTGGTCTAATGTGTGTGTATTGACCAGATATTCTGATCAATATACCCAGCCTACATCATGATATTGTTTGCAAAAGGTTATTAATTTAAAGCAGGCCTATTATGCAAAATGGACTTTTCAGAGCTTTTAACAATGTTATAGTTGTTTCCCCTCACCATTTACTCCCCCGAAGTTGTGTTTAGAGTGATTCATGCACGTTTGAACAATCTTTAATCACTTATTTTCTTTATTTTTTCATAATTTTTTTTATTTCGGGAAGAACACACATTGTACAGACACATTTCTTCCAGTTCAAATATAGTATGAAACAGCATTATTATTCAAAGTCCCTTAAAAGTGCTTTTCATAACTATACCATGTTCTTTTGGTCCCATCCCATTTTGGTATATTAAAAGAGTAAAAAGGAAAAACAAAATGCTATCAAACAGTGTATATGCATTGCACAATAAAATAATATTGTGCATTGCACAATAAAATAAAATATAATAATAAGATAATAAGATATAATAAAATCTTCACCCAAAATGGAGAAGTCACAAAAAATCTGATCTAATTGGGGTGATGTACTTGACCCACATGTTCCAAATACAATAAAATTGGCTCCTTTGAATGTCTATTGTGTAAATTAGCGTTTCCATCCTAAATATTTCAGATACTATATCAATCCAGCCATCCACTGAAGGCGGAGCAGAATTTAGCCATTTTTTTAGTGATGTTCTTTTTACTTGCCACCAGGAGGGCTTGCAGCAGCTTTTTATCACTTCTCTGTTCCAAAAGAGCAACCCTACCTAAATACAGAGTTCAAAATTGAAATGGACTTTTCAGAGCTTTTAACCATGCAATAGTTGTTATATAGTTGTACAGCTCTCGAAGTTGTTTTTGGAGTGACTCGTGCATGTTTGAACGATCTTTAATCGCTTATTTTCAAGACGCCATTTAGCCGATCAACTCCCTTTTCACCGCCACCGGCACACGCCCACTGCTCTGTGCTTCCTTCGTTCTCCAATTTTATTTTCTTAATAGATGATACGCCTGGGATTCGGCAGCATCACGTGGTTATTTTGGTACAAATGAAAAAAAAAAAAATCCACTACTTGCTAGCATGACCTGAGACTATCCGTCGGAGGTGCCAACAGCTACACGGCTCTTTGTTTTGATGACGTTTAAGGCGACGTCAGCTCCCATTGGGCACCGCAGTTTTCAAATGTGGAAGTCAGCGAACTTGTTTCTTTTATTAGGTCGTTTTGGATGAATATTACGATTTAAAACGTCCAAATTATAACATAATGAGCAACACAAGTGTCATAGATTATAACTACATAGCAGACACAAGGTCTTCTTTAAATAACCTTACCTATTCCACACTTTGTACCTCGAATATCTTGCGAATAGATCTTTGGATACTAGAGAAATTTTATGTAAAGCTCCTCTATGTAACTTTTCTGGTGGAGTGTCTGCACTTGCTTGTCTCCACAGACCGTTTCACAGTATGGGATTAGACAAATCTATCCAAGTTACAGGTTGGCTCTGTGGAGGGGTGTGCGGTGGCAAACCCTCCACTAGAAACAGTTACATCATGCATCATGCACCTACACGCCCCCGTAGTAGACTGCCAGAGTATTGCTTCCATCTGTAACTATATAAGACTTTATCCATTACAGGGTTAATTTTACTGTCCTTGGAACTTCCCGTCGCCCCGGCTCCCCGCCCCCATCTCTCTGCTTGTCCAGGCTCACCGTACCATTTCCATACTGTGTTCACATTCCTTACTGTGTGGCATCATCATCAATAGTCATTTAGGCGAGGCCGCTTTCCACACCGGTGCATACGATGAAGATTCATAGCCACCATTTCACCGAGGGGTTGGGGTGGGGTGGGGTGGGGTGTGGGGGCGACGTACAGAATGAATACGGGATGAAAATTGCGCACATAGACCAGTGGCTACTAGGTTACTACTGTTTGGCCTTGTCTGTCCACTGAGGTGTATGTGGAAGGCACGGGATGACAAATGCTCAGGGCTGAAAATGAGCAGTAATCTGGGGGAGCAAGGGGGGGAAGAGGAGAGGGAATTACTATGAGTTTTTTTGTGTACAGCAATATAGCATTTATGCATGTATGTGGACTTTGCAGGTACACGATTGTAAGTATAAAATTTGTACTAGTCTCAATATTAAAATTTCAAACTTCATTTCAACAATACAAAGATAATTTTCAGCACACAGTGAGAGTCATTTTTATTATTTCCATGTGGTTTTATGCTAGTTGTGATTGTGATCCCAAGACCATTCTAAAATTATTCAGGATAAATGTAATTGTGTCCTATTTCAGTATCTAGTTTCATGTTTTGAGTATTGTTAAGTATCTTGGTATTGATATTTTGACAACCCCATGTGTACTAATGTGCCGGTTGACATGGGTTTTCAACAATGCAACTTAACTTAATTTAACAACTTAAGTAAGTGTCTTGCCAAGGACACAACAACGGCATTCGTCTGTGGGAGCTAGAATTGCACCGCCAACCTGTGGGTCAGTGGATCTGACCGCTCAACCAATGATGTTTATGTCGAGAGGGGGATTTGAACCACCAACGTTCAAACCGCCAACTTTACTTCTTCATTAAGACCCTAGAGAGCACTGCTTATCAACAGTTACTTACTTCACTGTACCTCATAATTGTTGTTTTTTGTTTTTTTTTGGTTGGGGTGGGTTGTGGGTTTTTTTTGTGTTGTTTTTTTTTTTTTTTTTACATATTAATACTTATGCATCACCTGACACAATGCATTTTATTTTGGGTATTTTTTCCAATGCAGGAGGCAGAAGCAGAGCAATGCCTTGGAACCCACCTTCAGATCTTGAGCCGGGTCAGCTGTGCGTATGTGGAGGATTAGTCTACCGTTATTTTGACGAATGTGCAAACCTAATAAAGTTATACGTTATTCAAATACACATTTTAAAAGCATGTATGTCGTTATTGCATGTCTCCAAAGTCCCCAATAAGATCCATGCACCGGAGTGGCCACTACAGTGATGTGTGAGACTAGGTGCGAGACAGACTGCTACACATGGCGTACTCTGAGAAATGAAGAGAGATTAGAAGTGTTGGCGGCCCCACTGTACACAAGCGCCGTGGAAAATGAATTACGCTCATCTTTTAACATATGTTTTACAGCAGGCACCGCTTAAGTGCACTGGAGCCTGAGTGTGTTTATCATCCAGTGGGCTATGGTAATGTAGAGATACAACTTCTGCCTGCAGTACCCCCACTTATGCTACAGATTGGGGAACTTCACTTGAAATAGAATTGAAATCTGTCTATATTGATGAATACAATACACCGATGCCATAGCTAAATGTAGTTTTTGGAACTGTTTAAACATGCGAAGATATCTGCGTAATCCCTCAGTCGTCCAGGTCTGAACCACAGCAAGAGAAAAATAAAATCTGTCAACTGGAGCTAGTGTCAGCTAGTTTCAGTGTACCTAGCTCCTCACTTCAAATAGCTATAAGGCAGTGTCCAGCAGTAATCTGACCAAAACTGAAGAAGCGGCTTGGATGAGCAGCGAAACGTCTTCGCTCCTACAATGTTTTGTCCAGTTAACAGATCTTATTTTTCTTTTGCTATGTTTAAACATGCCATAATGCCCCCTGATCAAAAACATACTTAGAGAGACTGTTCTGTGTCCTTGCCGGGAGTGGGTCGGAGACTCTGGCACCACCCATCACACACCTGCAGCTCATCTGCAATCAAGCCAACCCTGGAGTACAAAGGAGCCGAGGATCCCTACAGACGCCGCCAGATCGTCAGCGTATCTCCAGTGTATCCTGCGTGGTATTACTCCGATTGGCTCTGTCTAGTTTTTGTGGCTGTGATCTCTGTACTCAGTTGGTGTTTCTCGTCGTTTGCCAGATCCCGCCCCTTGGACTTCCTGTGCACCTCCGCCTCTGACCCAGCTCTCCACGACCGGTACGAACACTCCAGCGCCCGACCCAGCTATCTACAACCTGTTGGAGAACGCGAGAACCCCGCTCTCTACTGCCTGCTCTGTCAACCATCATTCATATTTCGAACTCAACCTGTTGGAGAACGCCAGCCGCCGACCCCGCTCTCTACTGCCTGCTCTGTCAACCATCATTCATATTTCAAACTTGTAAATAAACTATAATAAACTGTTCCCCGAGTTTGTATCTTTGATCCCCCAGACGTTACGACATATTCATTTATAAAGCTATGGCTAATCGTGTAAGTAACTCAGTAGACCATCACTGGACACGGCATGTTTCTGTCATGCATTCAGCAAAATACCGTTTACAGTCGGCCTATCACGATAATCACTATATCGACTTCGTTCAATCGTTCAGTATTGTTCAGTCTATGATGGATGGAACCATTTTCTTTTCTTTGTACTAGTGGGGAATTTTGAGTAATACAGTAAGATTTGAGCTGGTTGAAAATTATAAACGAATTACTTAACTGTTGCATTCTGCTATAAGTGTATTGCAGCTCAACAATATTTTTTGGGGGTTATTTCTGCTCTGTGGTTTGGTTTCAGTATTATTGTTTATTGTCTATGTTTACGTCAGCAATATAACGCACTTCAAAATGTGTTATCGTGACAGGGCTAGTCTACAGTTACAGCAGTGCGTTGACTTTTACAAGTGCAAAAACTTTTACCATTTCATATGTTGGTATTTGTGATACTTTTCCCTGATCCCGTTCAGGTTGTAACAGTTCCAAACAATCCTTGATCATTAAAGATACTAGGTACAATTAACATCTCCCAAACTGCCTGTTACTTTTAAAATGCAATTTTCATGGGCACATTATTATTGTAACGTATCCTTTGCCTCTATAATTTCTATTATAACAAAACCTCCCCTGATCACAAGAATTGGGCAGATAATTAAATGTTCACCTATGCACTGAACCTGGTCTAACCTCAATTACAGACACTTCAACATAATTTCCACATGTACTGTATGTAAATTAGAGCCTGGCCTTGCACTATACTCAAACAAAATAGACTGAATGTGAGGAAAATGAGAATAATCAAATGCTAATCAGGTAATTTACTTGTGTAATGACCTTTGGGCTGCTGCTGATGATAAAGGTACAAGAGGTACGACCGAGGGACGTGACTCTGCCTCTATGACTGGGAATGAAGAAGACAGCAATGAGGTTCAATACTTCTGTTGGCCGGATATGCGTAAATCTATTGGCAGGCAACCAGAGATAGTGAGCCTAAAATTATGCTCAAGTAAAACTAGTACAACTCTTCATTAAACTATAATGAAGAGTAGCTCAGTAGAGACAGTATCTCAGTTGGTAGAGTGTCTGTCCACTGATCCGAAAGTTGGCGGTTCGAATCCCGCTCTCGACATAGACGTCATTGGTTGAGCGGTCAGATCCACAGGTTGGCGGTGCGATTCCAGCTCCCACAGATAAATGTTGTCCCTTGTTTCCTTGGGAAAGCCACTTAACCCACCTCGCCCTATATAAAAATGTGACCATTTTCACATAAGAAAAATCAAGAAACATTTTAGAAAATGAATAATTTCATTTTAACTTTGGGCTTTTGAAACCAAGTTACAACATTTTGTTCAGGTAAGAGTGTTTTTCCCAAACATTATTCTTAAAGTACCACTGCACCACATAAGGTTTTCATAAAATAAACCACATTTTGTTTGAAAATATATTACCATCTTTACATCTAAATAAGGTAAGGTAAGAAGGTAAGAATTAGTGATCAGACTTTCAGCTCTTTTATGGGATCCGAATCTTTTGGATCCGTTCATATAAAAGAGCCGTTCAAAAGACTTTAATATGTATTTATACGACAGAAGTCAACGTGAGAACTCATTTATCTACAAACTAATCAAAGAGAGAAATGACCAAGGCTCAGCTCTGTTTAAAATGGTTCAAACTGAGAGAGGGAAAGTGTTTACCCTTTGGAATTATGAAAATCTAAACAAAACATTGCACTACAATAATAGTAATAATAACACAAAATCTAACTGTTATTATGATGTTGAATCTGTTTGTTGTGCTCAAAGCTCTCATTCGTGTCGCCTGCTTTGCTTCTGTGCTCATTCTGGTGTTGGTTCATCGTTAATCAGTAAAATCATGCAAAAATATTGGAAAGAAAAAGATTTGTCTCTTTCCAAAAACGAGATTGGGTTCCAATTGCTCACGTTAAGGAGCCGTTCAAAAGAGCCGGCTTGTTTACCATTATCACATCACTAGTAAGAATCATATTTTAACTTATTTTATTATTATTATTATTATTTTTTTTTTTTTTACCAAATGCTGGGTAACTTAAAACCTAATACTTTTAATACTACTCAAGAAATGGCAGCAGTTAAGTCGTTCTTCTCAGTTTGTTCAGCTTGCACGCACAGATCAGCCCCTCCGTAATAAGCTGGCTCCAACCCACTAATAAATCTGTTTGAGAGCTGAGCACCGCATAATGGCTTCAATTGGTCCTTTGGCTCTCCAAGGTGTTGCATATCAAAGCTACTACATGTCTGACTTTCACATGCAACAGAGGGGCGGGGACGTAACCATACTGAACTCTTGTAAGGTGTCATCTTCTCACTCAACACAGTGAAGACGCAGAGCGGTACAATCGTGTTGTCTCATCTGCCTGATAAAGAGCGCGGAAGTTTTATGGGCAGCCGTGTTAATAGAGATTGAGATTATAATTAAATCCATAATAGAATGTAAAGAGTCTAGACTGTTAGAGGAGCTAATCAGTGCGATTTATTCATACAGAGCCCCACTCAGTTATCAAGCTGTTATTGTCAACATAATGATGGACGGGGTGTCAAGATGTGAGCGGTAATCTTTTGATCGCCATCTGGTGGTTAGTGGCAGTATAGGTTTTAACTCGTTGAGGTTATTGGTGGTGCAAAGTTGTAAAAAAGAGCCTATTAGTTTTGGAGTTGTGGTCAAAGAATCATCATTAAATCATCTACATTAAAGAGTAGTTCTTAGTACATACTAAAGTAAGTTAGTATGTATAGATTCAATTGAATTCATCTTTATTCCGGACTCATGGTCCAGTTTTAAAACAGACAAGAACAGTGACAATACAAACAGTAAAAAAAATGTTTAGGCATTTAATTTATGTTCTAATTGAAGACAGGGGTGGGATTTAATAAGTTTCTTCCTCCCACTCCTTTTCGAGCTTAAATAAGAAAAAATATGTGAAATGTGCATTAATCTGCGTTCATTAATCAGCTCGAAGTAAAAAAAAAAAAAGTAATTACAGTTCTTGGTTCATTGCCTAGTTTGATTTTAAAGTTGCTGTCGTGTTTAATATTCATTGTTAGTTCACCTGCTCAATGTTGTATTGTTTTGGTTTGTCGATAAAGTTTGTGCAAAGTCAGGCATCACTTCCTGTTTTGTTAGACCAGGGAAGCCGCATGGCCTTCAGCGAGAAAATCCACTCGCATCCACTGCTGGGGACTGATGAATCAATGTCTTAAGTTACTTTATTTCATAATACGCAGGCTTATGCTTGTATATCAATGTTTATTTCAGGCAGATGTTAAATAATTCAGGGTAAAAAGCATCATGATTGCAACGTCAAGCAGGAAGCTGCAGAGAAATAATGCTTTTGGTTTTGGTTTGGTTTTCACTCCATATCATGGTGAAGGAGTCAACATTAAAGCTACAAAACACTCCTTCATCTCTTTATTGTGAATGGGGTTAAGCATGGTGTCAAGTCTCCGGTCGTTGCACCTTGATGAGAACACTAGAAGAACACCGTGTAACTTTTCTGCTTGTCTCCATGCAGACAGTATCATGGTATTGAACCGAGCAGACAAGCAGGTGATTGTACCAGGTAAGTTACTTGCCTGACCAGCCAGTCCCTTCTACATTCTGATCGAATCCAGAAGGTCTTGAACCGGACAATAGAGGGTGAAAATCCTCTGTCCCACCTTGATACGGTCCAACCACAGTATCTACTTTGTATCACGTGTTTCTCAAGCGCAGAAGACGTCTCCTCTAAAAAATTCTCATAATATTCAGAACAAACTATACGTTTAACTTAATTTACCTGAAGTAAATAAGAGTATAGTTCTTCCATTGTTGATTCTGCAAAAATCTGCGTTTCTCAGTCCTTTATGTTGTTTTTTTTCCACTTTTTTACGTGAGCAGCCATGTTTGTCTTTGACGCAAACGGACCGTTCGTCTCTCCAATTGGTTAATCCGCCTGTCAATCACACCCTCTGAAATCGGGGAGACGGGACACAGCTCCAGATCCGCTCGTCTTTATAAAGTTCTGTCAAAGCGCGTGGTTCTGGCTGGCCAGCTAAGCGAATTACAGGTCAGATCTGTGGAGAGGCGACCACAAGAACGCGTATGTTTCAAGACATTTTTCAGACGTAAATACAAGACAGATACATTTACCGTTATTCTGCAGAAAATTCCAGGCAAAGCAACAACATCACCATAGCCATGAGCAGGTAGCAGACCCCTCGGCACAAAAAGTTATATAGTTGGCCTAAACATTTCAGTATCCTCCACTCATTTGACCATTTCATCAACTCTATTTGAAGCAACCTGTTAGGAGCAAGGTGCAGGCAAATTCAGTTTTCTCCCATGTCTAACAAACCTTATCCTCTCCTCCATTGGCTGGTCTTTTGGGATGACTCCCCTTATTCCACAGCCCACATTCACAGATGGCAGTGTTGACGAGGGTGCAAGAGTTTACTTCATCCAAGTCTACTTTCACTCTAATTAGCCCAGACCCTTATCATTTGCCACAATGCTCATTTATTGGTCCATTACTTTGGGGAGTCAAATTGTGGTGCATTATAAAATTATGTAATATGCAATTCCGTTGTTTAGGATCATTAAAAGTTGAAATTGAAATATCAGCTGTATAATATGTTCACAGATTTGATTTGTATTCAGAATTTGTACTGGGTTTGTACTAACAAAAGTCAAACAAAGTGATAATTAGTTATGTCTCAAGTAAACCATACTCTATCATGTCATTTACCGGGGTGGGTTAGACCTATCTGTGCAGAATTTAAACACTC
>KN483034.1:0-15374 GCA_000787095.1 Periophthalmodon schlosseri | reverse complement strand
AATAATCTAACATAGTTAACATAAAGCTTTTGTCATTTGTAAACTTACTCACAGAGGGAAGAGTAACCAAAGCCTTTACTCAAATAAGAGTACTTTTACTTTACTTCTACTTCTGCTAGAAGTAGATGTAGAAGTTACTCAAGTAAATGTAACCGAGTAATACCCAGCTCTGAATATACATCCATTAACGACAGGTCAGAGCAAGTTAAGTATTTAGTTAAGTATTGCATAATCAAATGAGTATACAGGCAACACTGGAGGTAAGGTGGGCGAAGTGTCTTGCCCAATAACACAATAACAGTAGTAAGGCTTGTGAATGACTGCTCTGAGTATCCACTAGGCCAATGTCTACTGACAACTATGCGTTTATTGCATGCATCCTTGTTCTAGAAGTGTTCTAGGAGCCTCAAGACAAACTAAAGTTGAACGCAGATCCATTCTACGTTCATTTTAGTCTGTCCAGCCTAATTCCTTCAAACCGTGGACCTCTCCATGACCCGTGCAGCACAAAAATGTTGCATCCGTGTTGCTTGGAAATGCTCATATTCAAACTTTCCCGTTGAGTCCCATTGAGATGATATAATCTCTTTTTCAAGGAGCTCCTGGTAACATTCATCATTCTTTCGAAGGTTGTTGCATTTATGTAATGGACTTAAATTACTATTGGATTACTTAGGAAGGAAAGCATGGAAAATCAATGCGCAATATGCAGTGACCTATAAATGTTGCGATCAAGGTATAGTCACTTTTATTACAACAATCGAATACAAACTTTACATTTCACCAAAATGTGTTTATTAAATTACTCCACAAGCATATCAACAGAAGTCTAAACTAAATTAAAACATGACCAAAAAAAGATGAAATATTACTCACCTTTCTGAACATCAAAACTCGATCAGCTTTCCAGCGCAACCTTTGCAGTGTGTGGCCTTTTAAATGTGTCTGTGCCCTACTGATGCTTGGCCCGCTCTCCTCTTTGTTAACTCCTCTGTACCTCACCTTCAGAAGTAAACAGTTCAAAAATGTCACCTCGGGACAGCTGTTTGGAGGAATAAGGCGGTTTGATGCTGGCTCGCGTTTCATAGGCCATCTATCAGCTGACCTGTGGCTGTCAGGGCTGCGTTCAAAAGCTGCATTTAAGTCTCTGTCAGCAACTCAGGAGCGCAGTCTCTAGACCTAAATTGCTTATTCTCCAAGGAGCGCTTCTTCACATCACTCAGGTAAGTTGTGTATTTTCCGCTTTTACAAACACGCCTTTGTTCGGCTGCTCTGAATAAAAGGGTGTTATCTGGAAGCACTAAACTTACTGCTGACTGTCAGACATAATATGGCTTTTGAAGATCGGAATCGCTTTAATCTAAAAAGCGGTACCTCAACACAAGGCTTCATTAATGCACGTTTTAGCACATTTCTGCACAAATTGTAAGTCTCACAGTTCAAAATTGTTTGTTCCTTCTTTATCAACGCCACACTGTGCAAAATGTAATTGCTACAGAGTTTTTATAATTGCTTGTTTTGAAGAGTGATCCCTGGTGTTTCCTCCTCTAATAAACTGTGATGGGTAATGACTTTTGGAGACAAGTAACACCATGCCGTTTTAACTCGAATTTGTCAACTTCGTCAGTGGCAAAACTGTCTCTAAGCTTGAGTACTTTTCTCCAGCCTGGCTAGCCAAACTAGGGGATTTATTTCAATAACTGTGCCCAAAGCCAAGCTTAAGACCAGAGGTGACAAAGCCTTTTCTGTGGCAGTGCCCAGACTATGTCAGATCCCCCCAATCTTTAACACAGTTTAAGACTAGACTGAAAACCCACCTCTTCTCCCTGGCATTTAATACTAGCTAGACAGGCTATCTTGGTGTTTTATTGTTTTATTGTTCTTGGCCTATGTGTTTTCTGCATATCTTTTTTTTTTGTTGACTTTTGTATGAAGCACTTAAGTCGTATTTTAATGTGCTATATAAATAAATTTGAATTGAATACATTAAAGGCCCTATACCCGATATGTTGTATAAGCAGTTCTTGAGGTCAAAATATGTCCGCTGTGTGCTGCTAATTAGAAAGCGATTTATTGTGAGGATGTGCGTATTAGCATGCTAGTTGTTGTTAGCTTTTACGTGACGGCAAAACTCCGCTGTGGTCTCTGAAAGTTGTGAGAAACGCTTATAAAGTCATCGCAGTGAATAATTAGGATGCTCTGAATGCATAAAGTAAGTGAGGAATAACTTTGGACTTTTGGCAAACCGTTTAAAATGAACTAGTTCTGTTTTCACGTTTTGAAGTAGAATCAGGAACAGTGACTCAAAGCTAATTGGGTACAGATCTTGGGTTTGTATTTTACATGAGGTAGGTTAGATCAATACCTACAGTTTCACAATGGTCAGCAACTGGATGGAAACTGTCACATGACTAAGGTTCAAATGCTTACAATGGTAATTCCAATGTCATTCTACAATCCTAGGTCATTCCTCTGGACCGTACATGGTTGGTTCTTAAAGCAGTAATTCCAAAGTACTTAATGGTAATTCCTAGGTAATTAAAGTGGTAATGCATTGGTGATTTCTTGTTCTTATTTGTAGTGTTACTTTCTAGCTCCTTATAGTGGTCATTTCTAGCGGCTTTACAGTGATTCCCCGATACTCCCTGGGGTAATGTGTAGCCATTTCCCGTTAAGGCTGAGTGATGGTGATAAAAATACAATCGTGATTTGATCCATGCCGTAACAAAATGTGATGTTTTGATGATATCCTACAGTGATTCAGTGCTTCTCTCCAGCTTTACCCTCCAACACAGGCACTTCCTCAGCCCCTTCTGCGATTGGTCAGCTTGAGGCGCTGATTCAATCCATCACAGCGAAGTGTTTCTGAAGAAGTTGCTGCGATCAAAAAGCGGCATTGGTATGTATATATACAATTTTTTTTTGTGTTTGCTTTTGAGTTTTTATCCTCACTTTTTTTATTTTTGTTCTGTGTCACGCTATTTTTGCTTTGTTAAATAAACTAATAAAAAAGCTTTCTGAAGAAGTTAAAATATCTGTTAAGGCCAAATAAAGATGGTAAGTGTACATGAATCATGATAAAATCGATATTCTGACTCCAACAAAACCATGACATAAATTGTTTGGCATATCGCACGCCCTACCTATAGCAGTAAATACGATTTATACTGAAGTCAATGCTGAAATTAGATTTAGTTTTCATACTATGTCAGTGAATGCCATCAATGCCCCTTTTACAACAACATTAATCTAAAGTACTGTGCAAAAGAGCAAGTTTTCCACGCTCAATGCACCATCTACATACTGTATTTTCAAATAAAAGCTTGGATGGAGCCAGCGCATAGGAAAGGCCATTCACTATGTCTGGGTGAATTAATACCTCCCTTTTTATTAGAGCCAGTTAAGGATCATTTAGGGAACACTTTTATTAATCTGCATAAGACTTACAGTACAGGGACTCAGGGCTGCGCGAAAGCCCTCTAAATTTCTCCAAGCGATAAAGGCGGGTGGCTGGAGGATCACAGATTTATTGATTTGGCCGCTGTAGAGATGCACCTTCCCATATCCATATAAGCTGTAATATTATTGAGAGCCATTAATCATTGTGACAGAAACAAATTGCGGCGCGGGCATCCTTTACTTACTACTGCAAAAGAAGAAGAGAAATGAGCCAGGGAGGGGTCTTTGTGGAATACCTGATAAGTGAACAAATATGCGATGAAGAGAGAACAGGGATTTGGCACATTCTAAAGTTTGGAGGCTGGGTTTATCATGTAAAATAGGCTTGAATGTGTTCCCCCATTATCCTACTTTTGGTGAATTATGAATTAACGTAGTTTATAGGCTAGTATTATGGATTCACAGTTTCATCCATACTACAGCGTACTTTGGCTTTGGGTATTTAAGAAAGACATTTAGGTCTATACTCTGTCTCTATACTCTGTCTGAAATGGGAATACAATATCCATTACTAGTTACAGTTCAAAAAATGTAATATATGTATGCTATTAATATTACTGCCCAAACGTTTACCTAAGTGACAGCTGAGTTACTTTCTGTCCTTAGTAATTTTAAGATACCAGTTGAAATTGTCATCTTGCCCTACAGACCCTGTCCCTCCAGGGCAGCTATTGGCTAAAAGGTCTGTGTCAGCCTTGTGTCAGGAGTTGTGTCTTTTTGTAAGCAGGCTGTCATTGAACTTGAAATTGAACCTGAAAAAATTTTTTAAAAAATAACAGGACTAGATATTTCAATGGTTTCAAATTATTGGCCTATCTCGAAACTTCTTATTTTAGCAAAAAATCTAGAAAAAAGTGTTTTTGGTCAGATACAACCTTTTTTTTACAACCCATTTTAGACAGTAAGGCCCTGCGCAGAACTGAGTCAGCACGTTTAACGGTTTGTAATGACCCGTTTTTAATGATTGATGCTGGTAGCTCTGTCATTTTACCACTTTTAGACCTGACTGCTGGTTTTGATACAGTTGACCACACAATTCTTCTAGCTCGCCTTGAACACTGTGTGGGCATCAGGAGGACTGCCTTAGAATGGTTCCAGTCATACCTCAGTGGGAGAACTTTTTCTGTCAAGCTGGGGGACTCCACCTCTGCCTCAGCTCCTCTGCATTGTGGAGTTCCCCAGGGTTCAATTCTTGGTCCGATATTGGTTTTTTTTCTCCCACTAGGTGCATTGTTAAAGAAACATAACATCTCATATCACTTTAATACACATGACTGTTAAATTTACTTTCCAATTGCTAAGGATGAAAAAGGCCCCCTGACACTACTTCTGAATAATCTAGGTGACGTCAAGGCTTAGTTGGCCTAAAATATTGTGTCTTAAGAGGATAAAAAATGAAATTGAGTTGTTAGGGCTCACTGATCCCCTATTAGACTTTTTTTTAAATCCAAAATAAAGATGTTTTTATCTTTTAAACATTTTGATCAAGTCATGCTTGCTTTTATTTCTTCACACCTGGACTACTGTAATGCAATTTACATGGGCAGTTGGTTATTATGTTTGTGGGGATTATTATGTTTGTGGGGCTAACATGGGACAGGAGGACATCCTCAAGGGTGCAATAAAACTTTTCTGTTGGGGGTCAGCCACCTGCTTGTCTCCATGGAGCTGTTACTTTGCCTGGAATGTTCCATAGTATGGCATTAAACTTATCCATGTTAATGTTTGTCTCCAGATAGATGGATTTAATTCTGTGGAAAGTAAAAGGCTAGTTTCCGTGATGTTTTATAAGTTTGTTGTTTGCATCCCTACACCTGTCATTGAATATTGTAATGAGGTTTTAGGTTTGGGATTAGTCACTCTTTGGAGGTAATGTAATAATGTAATCTGCCTCACCAATGCTGTCAGTTGTTTACAGATCAAACGAGCAATTTACATCATAGATATAATTTTGCAAAACACCTTGAATTTTTATATACTGAAAACCTGACTTTGCAACTCCTTCAAGAAATATATTATGAAAAAACTTTGGGGCATATTTATTCATGGCTCCTCTCTCTGCCAAATCTTGGTGTGTTGTTGTCAGAATTCCTAAGTTGAAAATCTTTTGAGTTTCACATCTCGGCAGAGCACATTACTGTTGATTTGTGTTGTTTTGCCAGCAGCACAGTGCGCTCTAAATTTGTCATTCTTGCAGAGTAATTTAAACTACAGCACATTACATTGATTGGTATGTTGTACACCACCATATTGGATTTTTTTCCTTTGGTCACATAACACACAACGGTTACTATTTGTGCTGCTATACGTTTATAGTGTGATGTGCTTTGTCTGTTATAAGCATAGTCTGTATAAAGAAGTGGACTAAGGGAGTGTGACATCACCCATAGCGTTCGGCTCCAGTCAAACAAAGGTCATTGGGGCGAATTTGGAGCCGAATTCCATATTTGGAATTACAACTGCGAGTATCATAGCAACCAAAGAGCCAATGCAGAGCGAGGCGGATGAAGGTAACGCCCCTTCCTGCCCACACCGCTGGTTTAGCACAGAGCAGGCGCTTAGCAACGCTCTAAACGTCTTGCTAACGCTAGCAGGAGCGACTTCAGGGAAAGAAGGCGTCTGAGTCTTATTAATGTTCATACACTGATTTACGGACACAATAGTGAAATAAAAATACCAGGATCATGTAGAGCGGGTTAATGCGAACATTTTAAGACCAAAATGATGAGGCTCATTGCAGCAGTTACAGAGAGAGAGGTGACAGTTTTCTGATGTAAAGTGAATTGGAGCCAGAGACGATGGAGCCGAAGTGCGCCCATGATCACTTCTTATTTGGAACACGACGCCCAGCAGGTTAGCTATGTCCATTTATATATACAGTCTATGGTGCTGGATTAAAAAACTGTACCCTCAAACAGGCACCCTCAAAGTTGCACTATGTACCTTTTCTGGTGGCGGATCCACCACCTGCTTGTTTCTATGGAGATGTAATTGCCTGTCAGGTATGTTCCACTGTATGGCATTAAATTGATCTTTCTTGCTTTTATTCAATTAAAGGTGTTTTTATAGTGTAAAAAAAACAGCTCGTGTTGCAAGTGAGCGTGTAATTCTTACACTTGAGCTGGGCTCTCCTGAGATACTGTCCACTGTGTTAATTTTATGCAGAGTAAACACGCACTGTATATGTGAGGAAATTAGTGTGAAAGCAACATGTCCGCACACCCGGCTGCCCCGGAGCCTTATGTGATCAATTATTTACGTGGTGGAGAGGGCCAAGAAACTATATTTAAAGATATTTTTAAAGATATTTGCATTCGGCTTTTTTATCTTGAAAGAAAATATATGTGTAGAGAGAACACATGTTAATGCTTGTGATTAATGTGAAATCAAAAGTGCACCGCATAGTGGAGAAGCCTGGTTAATGTGGTACCATGCTGACAGTGCACGTTGCTTTCCTGTGTGTGTATGTGTGTGCGTGTGTGTGTGTGTTGATATGTGTGTGTGTGCTGGTTGGTGTGTGGGTGTGCACTAATACTCATCTTGTGCCATTCGTTGCCATCGCTGCTGTTGCTCGGACCACAGAGATGAGAAGGGGAGGGGGCAGGGGGGTGGACCTATCATCCCGCAGTGGCACAGTGGCCAATCAAATCTCTCTAACTTGATCAGAGCCACCTTGCCACCAATAGAAATCAATTAAAGATTGTGCAGATGCAGCACTTCCGCAGGTGGTCTGTGTGAAGTAAAACAACACTTGGGCCCTGGATACTCCATTACTGGATTGATGCATTGGCTCATTACTATTGTACATAACACATGCATTTAAACTACAGCATTTTAATGGAATAGAAGACCCACTATGCACCAAACCATCTGCTCCCTGTTGTTACCCTAATCCAATGGATCCCATTTAATTTTCCTCCATTTGTTTAATATTAGGACTAATCGCAACAAAGTGCTGCCACGTTTTAAGTCTATTTTTTGTTAGATTAATGTGCTTGGGCACGCTTTCCAGTTGCTATTAAATTAGAAGGCTGCAGTCTTGTTAAGGCATTAGATAATGACATCACAGAACAATGAATTTTCGTTGCAAAACTCATGTGGATAATCAATATTAATATCAGACAATGTATTGGATTTATTAAGACTATTGTAGAGAGTCCTGTAAATAAAGCTTATTAAACTGTGTGGATTTGCATTGTGTTAATGTCATTGTTTTGTTTGCTTGTCTTGTAATAGTCCCTGCCTTGCCTCAACTTGCCAAATTCCATTTCCAATTCCATTCATTTTTATTTTTTTGCAAATCACGCATTGTGTCGGTATGTTGTGTTTTGATTTGTTGTATTGTGATTTGAATGTCTTTCTTATTCTGTAAAGCACTTTGAATGACTTTATGTACAAATTATTGTGCTATACAAGTAAACTTGCCTCGCCTTGTGTGTGTAAAATGCACATACATCATCATAATTATTACAGTATTCTTCTTTTCCTTTTCTTCTTCATCCTCTTCTTCTTCCCCTTCTTCTTCTTCCTCTTCTTCATCTTCCATGCCTTCTTCCTCTTCCACGTCGTCTTCTTCTTCTTCTTCTTCTTCCTCTTCTCCCTCCTCATCTTCTTCTTCTACGTCTTCTTCATCTTCCACGTCTTCTTCTTCTTCCACATCTTCTTCTTCTAATTATTATTATTATTATCATATTATCATCATCATCATCCACCGGACCCAGTATAACGTGCTAAATTTGGATGGGCACAGGCTGAATATAGAGGTATATGTGTTTGTTTTAGGTAAGAAATAATTAAATTTCAACCCTTGCATCACATTTTACATTGCACTACATTTTTCTAGACAAAATCTATTTGAATATGTGATGAGAGCTTTGCTTTTTGTGAATGTCAGACACCATTTGTGATTCTGATTGGAAATATACCGGATAGACCCTTAGTTTATTGAAAAAGACGTGTGCTAGTATTGCATATCTGGTTTTAACGGCATCCTGTGAAGGTCATGGGTTGAGCATCCCAGACCACTTTACAGCCAAACCCCAACACACAACAAAAGGTCGTGCTATCAGTCACCTGGCAACAATATAACAATTAAATCTATGTTTAATTGGACTGTAATTTTGCAGAATGGAGACTTTTATAAACACAATTAGACCCAGGACTGTGTGATTAAAGACAAGCCGACTCTGTTCAAACGTTGCACGTGTCCACGAGGACACTGACAGCTATTACAGGGAATTATGAGCCAGTGGGGAGTCTGGGTAGCTTCTGGCTTCTTGTTTCCTCCACAGAAGATCACACATTTGCATATCAATCCCATTTGAATAATTGCATTTCCTTATACTCTCAGTCAAGTTTGTTTTTATTTGATAGCTTTAGATTAGCCTGGTTCAGAAGATAATTATTCCCTTTGGTTAGGTATCTCATTTGGGCGCTTCGCTGTGATAAGATGAGTTTAAGGGCCTTTGGTGTGACCTGGCGTGCTGGTTTCTTTTCAAGTCTCTAACTTTGAGCTGCGTACACAATACCAGCTCATACGCGCACAAGCTCAGTCAATACAATGCATATTTTCACAGGAGTAAATGAAATCCCCAATAATCTACTTAGCCAAGCACTCGATTATGTAACAAAAAAAACATAGCTGACAACGTTGAGATGTTTGTACGATCAAAATGTTCACTAAAGGTGCATTATGTAATTTTTCTAATGGAGGGTTCGCCATCTGCTTGTCTCTATAGAGATATCCAAATGGCATTATATCAATCAGTCATCTATATATTTATCTATCTATACATGGGTTTCGCCTTCCTGTTATATGCAACATTTAAAGGTCCTATATATGTGAAATTGACTCTTGTGAGCTTTAAGCCATGTTATAATGTTGTTACCTCATCAAAAACATACATACAACCCTTTATTATTAGTCTCCCTACATCTCCAAAACTTGAAATACACTGTTCCACCTCGTGATGTCATGAAGAAGTAGTTTTCAAGCTAACAACTACCTTTTACCTTTAGTTCATAGAGACTGGGCAATTCCGAGGCTGAAAATATTCAAATGATTCTAGTGAAGCTGTATGGAGTTTAAAAACACAGTGGATGGAGCACTTCCTGTATTACCACATGACATCACAAGGTGGAACAAAGTGTTTTCAGTTTGAGAGAAGAACTCAGCCTATGCAGGGTTTGTGTTAAACATGTGTGAATGAAACAAAACACAACTCTGGGTATATTTTTGATGAGGAAACAACATTATAACATCAGAAAACAGTGTAATATGGGCCCTTTCAACATTTTCCCATTAAAAAGATATAATATTAGGTTTTAAATTGTTAATCGCTATGGCAATGGTCCAAATATTTGATCTTTATGAACCGCATGGATACATATGATCATAAGATAAAGTTTCCGGTACGTTACTGTGGAGCGTTTTAAGCATATCTCCACAAAGACAAACAGACAGCAGAGAAAAGTTACATAGTGCACCTTTAACATTAGACTTTATTGTCTATTGTAAGACTAAGCATTTATTTACCTGTATGGAGGATAAGACAACACTATTTGTATTATCTATAGGATTAACTTCTAATTTGACTCCACCGATAACAAATAACTGAATGAAAAAATGTAAAAGCTGAGATGGTGTCAGACTGTGCTGCCAATGGAAACAGAGAGGATCCCCTACTACTTACAGATTATAATAAGACTTTCTCTTCAGGCCCTTGCTATGTGTGAGAGATCGTCTAGTAGCGAAGCGTTATTGTTCCGGCAGCTTTATTAAACTGCACACCGCTCTGCCACCCTGACGTCTCTGTGATTAAAGGGTACCCCAACATGTGACAGCCTCCTACAGCGGAACCCAATCTGGCTTTTATTTGTTTAAAATGGTGGTACGAAATGTGCAGTATGGTCGCAACGGTGTATGCAGGAGTGGTTTTTGGTAATGTCTCAAAGCACTCATGTAAACACAAAGTAGACCTTCAGGGTGCAGCACTAAACAACTCGCTTAGTAGGAGAACAAGTGTAAGTAAAAACGAAAAAAAAAAAAAAAAATCCAAACCCTTTTAGGTGCTATTTCTCATTTAATCATTCCCAAATCTTGTCTGAACAAATATCACTTAGAAATTGGCTGGATGGATGAAAGCGGCAAAGATTGACTCAGTCTTCACAGGAAGAGAATTTGTTCCTGCAAAATTTGAACAAACATCTTGCTTCCAAATATTGGTCTTCATGTTTAATTTTGGCCAAGGATAATTCAGCAGGTTCTGTTCTAATTATACAGGGTTTGAAATAACATTGTATCTTAAAGCCCACCACACACTACGGGATTTTTCAGTCTTAAATTACTTTTAAACGTGCGACAAAAAGTGCACACCACAGACACGAGCAGAATCGTATTAGATTTTAAATCTTACAGGATATGGCAGCGAAGAGACCGTGCACCACAAGCTAAAAGTTGTGAGCGCACCTTGCGTCAGCTGTTTCTTGTCTACAGTAAAACGACTCACTTTGAGACTCTAAAGTGTTCCAAATATCAGAGCTTTGCACTTCTACTTTAGACGCAAGTCAAAACTGTGTTATTATTATTTGTGAAATGTGGTGCAGTTGTAATGCACAGAAGGCTGGAGATAAATGACATAGAAGTAGAGTCACTATCGCGATTCTGCAGCAGCTTCACCCTGATCCTCGCTGTGTGGATGTAAACAGACACACCTGAGGAACTACTCTTATCTTTTTACATTTTTAAAAAAATGCTTCAAACTGGATTCACAGCGCTATTTTGTGAACTGGGTGTCATTATTTGCGGAGGACACATTCTATTGGATAATATGGATGAGATGCTGCAGTTTAACTTTACAACTTTACCAGAGATGAGTAATAAAGTCGAATTTAAATTATTTTCGCCATTTCCTGAGTTTGTATCTTGCGCCGATGTGTCCGTCACTCCCTCTGCTCCCGACGCTCTGTTTTATTGGCTGTTGTCGTGGTGATGTTTTGTGGTTACGAATGTACCATATGACAGAGCAGCTCAGAGTCGCACTGACACCACACACACAGGAACGCAGCAGATTAAAAATCACATACGAAGGTAAAAAAATCAGGTTACGCCTCCCTGAAGTCGAGAAGAAGCAAATCGGGTCCTAAATCGGGCCAGTTGTCCTGGAGTGTGTGTCAGGCTTAAGTGTATTTGATAGTTTTCCTTCATAAAAACAAGTGGAGTCTCTCATTTCTATACTAACAATATAGCTAAAAATAGTCACTTTAAATTTAGTCCAGTTTATTCTATTTTCTATTCTATTTTTTTTTTTTTTTTGACACTTTTAAGCACCTTTCTGGGATAGCAATAATAAATCATCTATATGGACATGTTCATTTGGATACACTTTGGCTGCACATTGAAACTTGATTCAATGCACTTCTTTTACTTTCTACCTAAGTTCTATATATTGTGCTATAGTCATTAAAAGCATAACCTCTTAAAACCAAGGTAACTGCTGTACATCTGATGGTAATTATAGTTCATTAGCACTTGCGCATTCAGCATACAGGCTAATGGCACCAGTAGCTTCCCACTGTGAGCTGCAAGAAACTGTTCTTCTGGGTTTTGTGTTTCACATGTTTCACAAACTTTTGATGATCCTAAACGGGGGTTGTAGCTCGTTTTGGCATCACATAAACACTACTGACTTCTGAGACACAGGGCTTGTTTTTCCATATTTCTTGACAACATTTTACAATCCCTGCGCTTTTAATAGCCTTTATAAAGCATGAACAAAAACTGAATTTAGAATGAACACAGAGCTCAATAGGGCTTAGTAACTACAGAATTAATACCCTAACCATACCTAGTAACCTCTGAAGTAGTTATTACAGTAAATTGACTCCTGTGAGCTTTAAGCCATATTACAATGTTGTTACCGCCTCAAAAACATACCTGGAGTTATGTTTTGTTTCATTCACACACGTTTGTGTAATCCTGCATTATTACATCTACATCTCCAAAGCTCAAAATGCTGTTTCACGTTGTGATGTCATGAAGCGGTAGTTTTCAAGTTAACAGTTATGTTTTACTTTCTGTTCAGTAAAGATTAGCAATTCCGGGGCTGAAATCATCCAAATGATTTTAGGAAGGTGTATTAGAGAACACTTCCTGTATTACCACATGACATCACAAGGTGGAACAGAGTGTGTTCTGTTTGAGAGAAGAGGACAGCCTAAATATACAGGGTTTGTGTGTTAAACATGTTTGTGATGTGAATACACTATTATGAAAAAGATTTTAAAAATGGCGTAATATGGGCCGTTTAAGTCTGAATCATTCTATAAAAACTACCATTGCATGTCCTATCAGGAGGAGGCCCCGGGGAAGTCCCAGGACACGCTGGAGGGACTATGTCTCTCGGCTGGCCTGGGAACGTGAGGTCCCACCAGAGGAGCTGGAGAAAGTGTCTGGGGTGAAAGACGTCTGAGAGTCCATGCTTAGACTGCTGCCCCCGCGACTCGGCCTCAGGAAAACGGAAGAAAATGGATGGATGGATGGAGCTGCCATTGCCCATGCTTTATTAAGGTAAGGTCATTCATTTTAAAGGGGTATTATTTATTTAACTTTTTTCTTTATGTATTTAGTTACTTTACATTACAGATTGTAATTGAATGGCTCATATTACACCAGAGATTCAATTAGATGTTTTGAAAATGTTTCATGAAATATTCTAACTAAGTAGAAGCAGCAAACACGTCTTCGCCCCATTACCTTTTGCGCACTTGTGGGTGTTCAAATATCCAGAGCACGTGAAGAGTTTGACTCAGAGGGAGAAACAAGTCCTCCCAGCATGGCTCCATATTAATCTGACATGTTCCCAAAGCGCTCGGCTCACTCCCATGTTCTGTCTTCATTCCTTCAAGAGCCTCTAAGCTATTCAGCCTTTAATCATGTACACTGCTACAAAACGATGAATCCCACGGCGGAAATCCAACGGAGCACTCAGAGAACATATCCCTGAATAGGTTCAAAGGAAGGAAATGGACGATGTTGCGAGTGATTATTAGCCCTCATTTGGGTCACTCAGAAAGATTGCTGTTGGCATAAGCTTTTGTTAAATAAGGAATCACCAAGGTCATGGGACTCATCCTCCACACTTAAGTAACGAAAACACAATTTGGACGAACAGGATTTGTAAATGTCTGTGATCAAGTGCCCAGTTACTTGCCTGGGGTCCAGAATAAAAATTCCAACCAACCTAGTACTACTTTCAGAGTAGTACTTGCGAGGTAGAAGATATTTGAAAATGTGAACATCGAGAATATCAAGTTTAGAATTCAAACTATTAAAAAAACTACAAAATAAGATAAAAAACTCCTAAACAAGGTGATGATTCATTCTTTTGTGCTAGACTTGAACCTCAACTAGGACATTTACAGGCCCATTTATACCACATTCCTGGTCTGGGATCCAGAATACATGTTACTTCAATACTTTACGAAGGTGGTCACTGGTGAATCTCACTGTTTTCAAAGGTGGATTAGCCAATCGGGAACACGCATGGTCCATCCATGTTGGAAAAAATAAAGGAAAACTGTTTTCAAAGGTGGATTAGCCAATCGGGAACACGCATGGTCCATCCATGTTGGAAAAAAATAAAGGAAAAAAATAACACAGGAGGCTGAAAAATATCACGGATTTCTGCAGAATCAATGCCTAAAGTGCTAAACTCTGTTAATCTGAGGTGAAATAAATTAGATTTTATTTGTAAATCATAGGTGACCAATGAGCTCCTTCGTTTCTCATGTGTCACTGAAATAAACAAATCTGATTGCACGATCACGTTTGTCCGGGCTTGAGACGCAACGGGGACGTGGGGACCAGACTAGTGAGGGGATTTTTCGGATCCAAATCAAACTAATCACAGAGAAAAATGACTGTGGTTCAGATGTGTTTAAGTGGGAGTGGGAGTGTTTTACCTTTTAAAATGATGCAGAATCTAGATCAAGCATTGCACCACAATAATAATAAAATTAAAAAAACCTAACTGTTATGATGTCAGATCTGTTTTTTGGGGGGTTTTTTTGTGCACAAAGCTCTCACTTGTGTGGCCTGCTCTGCTTCTGTGCTGATTCTTGTGCCGGTTCAGCGTAAATCAGTAAAAATGCATAAAACTTGTGCCAGTTCAGCGTAAATCAGTAAGAAATGCATAAAAATTACAAAGAAAAAGATTCGGTTCTTGTAAAAAAAACGAGATCCGGATCCAACCGTTCACGTAAAGGAACCGTTCAAAAGAGCCGACTCGTTCACGGACATCACATAACTAGACCAGACTGACTGGATTTACGAGGCAAAACGGTTACAGCAATATAAAAGAAATATTTAGTGGTAGGTTGTATTTCTGCACAGAGCTTCCTCTTCCTGTCGCAAAATATGAATGGAAAATTGAAGGTGTCTTGGCATAATGGAACACAGCAGAAGTGGCATTTGGTTGGCCTTATGAATTTAATAAGCATAATTAAATGTTGGCACTGGATATTTTCAGCTTAATAAATTTGAATAGAATTTCTGTTTGGGGACGCCAGATGAAACACTGGTATTTATTGATGCCTAACTAGAGAAATTATATCAACATTTGCAGTGCTCATATTTGCAGTGCAGAACGTGAAGGTTAGCTGTCAACGCTAACCTTATTTTGTACAATGCATCTTTTGTATAAGGCTGTTGGTGCAAATTACTATCCAGTGCTCAGCTTGGACACTGAAGCAGACAAACATGAGATTCTAGGCTTGAACTTGGTGCTGTTCAGTCACGGAAATAACCTCAATACCTATAACTCTTCACCCTTCCCCCATCCAAGTCCTCATCACCCACTTTTGCAGTTCATTGACCATGGTCATCAGTGGTGAAATGTAACACAGTAAAAGTAGTA
>KN483033.1:37408-53488 GCA_000787095.1 Periophthalmodon schlosseri | reverse complement strand
TGCTGGAGGGACTATGTCTCCCGGCTGACCTGGGAACACCGGAGGAGCTGGAGGATGTGTCTGGGGTGAGGGAAGTCTGGGAGTCCCTGCTACAAAACGGATGGATGGATTATTTTATTTGGTTCTATTTGAATGATTCAACCATTGTCTCATAACAATTCAAAAACTGTATGTTTGTGTATTGTCAAGCATTATAGTCTATTAATAAGGCAGAGAAAGAGTAGTTTGATGAGAAACGGCCCCAAATGCTTTTTGCTAAACACTGTTCATTTGCTCAATGTTAATTGGCTGCTTAGAAACGTTGATTGTAGAAACTAAGTTAAACCAATGTTGTTGTTGTGTTATTACATTGGAGCTGGAGGATGTGTCTGGGGTGAGGGAAGTCTGGGAGTCCCTGCTACAAAACGGATGGATGGATTATTTTATTTGGTTCTATTTGAATGATTCAACCATTGTCTCATAACAATTCA
This sequence comes from Periophthalmodon schlosseri, assembly GCA_000787095.1. NCBI lineage: Eukaryota > Metazoa > Chordata > Actinopteri > Gobiiformes > Gobiidae > Periophthalmodon > Periophthalmodon schlosseri. Next base: position 53,018 of record KN483033.1, on the reverse strand, counting down.
AAAACTGTATGTTTGTGTATTGTCAAGCATTATAGTCTATTAATAAGGCAGAGAAAGAGTAGTTTGATGAGAAACGGCCCCAAATGCTTTTTGCTAAACACTGTTCATTTGCTCAATGTTAATTGGCTGCTTAGAAACGTTGATTGTAGAAACTAAGTTAAACCAATGTTGTTGTTGTGTTTATTACATTGACATGAGTGATTTAGCTGCTATGTAGGCTACAACATCTACACATTAGTTAGAGCACATTGTGTTTTCATTATTTCATCAATTTCACATCATTTAAACCGTCAATATCAGTAAACGTTATAGATACAAGGATTTATAATGACGTCTATTTTTCATCTCCAAGGAGCCTTTTTGATGATATAAGAAGGTGAAAAGTAAACCAGATTGCCATGGTTAAGGTAAAATCATTACTCTTTAAAATCACACCTGTGCCAGGTAAGGGCCATGTTTAATCTGATTAGATTTAAGATCAATCACTGTCTATGATTTAATTTAATGACAAAAAGCTCGGTGCCACGGTGCCATTCATTACCGCTAATTCACCACTGCCAATATGGTGTTCCTGTCAAATTTAGTCAGGAGCTCTATTATTATGTCAGATATTAGTAAACCTTTTTCTATTGGAGTCATTTAGATACCACCACATCACACAACCACTATTATTAGTTTTGTAGATGGTGACCCTCCCCTGCAGCAGCGGGTCCAAACTAAACTGACTGAGGATGCATCCAAGTTTCAAAGCAGTGCAAAGACAATAGTCCACCATTAAGTGTCATTATTTTACCTGCAAAAAATGAGGGTGCAAACATTTTAAAATGAGGCTGCAATGCATCCCTTTGCACTCCTGTAGACTGGGGCCTCCTCCCCTGACCCCTGTGTGCCCCCTGAGTGACCCCTGAGTGCCCCCTGCATGAATCTATTAAAATAACTGAATAGAGTATTGCTAGCTTAGAGCTGTCTTGAGTTGAATTAGTGGCCACTCATTGGTACAGCAGCGAAAAAATCCCTCCTGCACAGAAAGCATTTTTCCAATAGAGCGCAGTGTAATCACAAACTGCTCATGTTTGGCTGACGGGGGCTGACAGGGACTTGCAGCTTTCACAGACGTCAGATTTTGTGTCAATTTTTATCTATTTTCAGATTCTAAACTTTTTCTCAGCTCAAAATCCTTCAGTTGTTTTAAAACCAGCTTTTTAATCGTTAGCCTTGTCTCACTCTGCTCCGCTCTAGCTCCGCTTTAGGTATTCTCACTCAGAGCGGTCATGTGGTGTGCGCACTTGCATGCGCTCGCGTGGGCCAGCACCGGAGAAGAACACTACTACGCATGGTCGGTGGGCAGGAGAGCCCCCGGATGTACTTAGCTACTAAAGGCTAATCTAGAGACATTGCACCATTGAGCTCGGCCCATTCACTTGAATGGGCAGCCATGTTTAGGCCGTGGGGCTTGGCCCCGAGTGCCCCGTAAGTACACACTGCATGACCCTCCCCTGACCCCTCAGTGCCCTCTGAGTGTCCCATCAGTGCCCCCTAAGTGCCCCCTTACCCTCCGCAGCTCAGCCAGGGAGCACTGCATGCGGGCCACTAGCTTGTTGAAGCGCTCCAGCTCCTGTAGCAGCACGACTGAGGTTGGGGAGACCTTGGCGCCCAGCTTCTTCCGAATCATATCCAGGTCGAAGAGCACAGGCAGTTTCCTCTTGATGTCCTGGGCCACCTGGCTGATGTGCTCATCCTTACTGATGCTGCCGCTGGACTCGCCTGCAGAGAGAGAGACTGGAGCACTGCTGCATGTACAGGATACTCAGACTACGCTAAGGGAGTCATTCTACTGTAGTAGGCTGCAAGATTAATCGCAAGCGAATCAAAATCACAATTTGTAATTAGCAAATCTGCAAATTTTGAAGTACCATAATTTTCTACACAAACAACAAAATCTCCTGTCTTATTCTGCATAAAACTGTTAACCCTGTAGTTTAGATTTGTACAACTATGCTTTGAAATGTGATTCTTGTATTAGTTTGTCAGTTCATATTTCAGTCTTTTTGTCACCTCTTCTGATGTGTTTAAAATGTAAACTTTGAACAGAATCCTATCACTAAAACATAAACTGCAAATCTAATCGTAATTGCAATGCTTGTCAGAAAAATCACAGTTAGCTATTTTTCCCAAATAGTTCAGCCCTATACTGTACTGGGTAACAAACAGCCAGGGAAATATTAGATTTGTGTTTAGAGTTCACTCACTTATTTCGCTTTGACAAAACTTTACAAAAACAAGTGGGTCTGGAACCGTCTCCTCGATTCCAGAGGGCGTGACTGACAAGCGGATTACCCAATCAGAGGGATGTATGCTCCGTTTCGGCTCAAAACAAACATGACGGGTTAGATGAGGACTGAGAAACAGCACAGATTTCTGATGAATAAACAAGCAAAGCACTAAAGAAGAATTTTCAAGAGGAGATGTCTTCCACATTTGAGAGGCAGGTTTGACACCCTTTACTGTATGGTTCCAGACCTTTTTGCATTTCAACATGGTCGCTGTGCCATAGACTAGCTTGGGTTTCACTGTTTTAATACACTCCATTTAAAAGTGACTATAGTAGCTTCAAGCAAGCATTCAAGCAAGCTATTGGAGAGACAAATAACATGTGAGCAACACATTTCTACAAGAGCTTCAAGTAAACAAGTTGCTTCTTATATTTGCAAAACCGTTTTAACTAAATGTATGTTACCTGCTTTAAAAAAGTATTATTGTACTTGTGTCTGGTATATAGTTATAATATATGGCAGCAGTAAATCATTATGTAATATTTTAGACATTTTAAATCACAATATTCATTTAAAACAACTTAATAAAAGAAACAAGTACACTGATTATTACTGAGTTGGAAAATTACTGGGCCAAATGGGAGATGACGCCTCGTCATCACAACAAGCTGTCGGTGCCTCGTACAGATAGCTGCGGATCACGCTAGCGGCAGCTTTTTTTTCCTCATTTGTACCAAAATAAGTATGCGAACTGCTGAATTCTACGTGTATCACTGATTAAGAAAATAAAATTGGAGAAGGAAGTAAGTAGACGGGTAGATCGGACGTATTGAATACAAGAGAATAAAGATTACTCAAACATACATGAATCACTCTAAATACAACTTTGAGTGGATAAACAATTATAACATGGTTAAAAGCTTTGAAAAGTCGATTTTGCATAATAGGCCTCCTTTAATTATCATTTATCACAACAAAGTTATATTTCTCTCAGCACCTGTTCAAAACACCTCAGCTTTTGTAGACTGGAGCAGGAGATATCTGGGGAAATCAGACTATATTGGGGCACAGTGGGAGTTGTCAGTGCATGTAAGCGTAGTGGGATTACCGCGTGAGGGGCATGGCTCTCACCTGTCTGGGGCTGCAGGTTAATGAGGTTGGCCCACATTTCTTTGGCGGCCTGGGTGTAGTATCCGATTTCCGCATTGGGATGGAGCCCCAGCACCTCAGGAGTGTTAACTAAAGGCAGTTTCTCGATCTCCCCTGTCAAACATAACAACAGGACTAGTTAAATCCACAGATCTGGGCAAATAACAAATGCACTGGGATCTAGCTCAGAGCTATAAGTATACATTTATGGTAAAGCTAAGGTACACTTTGTCCTCTGTATTTGACCTGTTCTTCAATGCCTCTGGGACAATCTGTCAGGAGCAGTGGGTGATTGCCTGGGGACCCATCTCCAGATCTTGAGCCAGACGTGGTGAGGGCCATGTAGCTGGAAGATTAGCTTATTATGCATGTTTTATGGGGGATGATGGGGGAAACCATAATATTTTGTGTAGAGTTGGCCTGTTCTTCCCATGTCTGTGAAGGTTTATTCTGGTTGCTCCCTCCTGCTAAAATTATGTACAAGAGGCTCCTCCTTTATGGGGCCAGGACTCCCGTGAAAATGAGATTCTAAAGTGGGACTGTCGTGTAACAGTGTAACTTAAACTGTCGCTTAAGTAAAGATCAATATATAAGTAAAAATAACACTCTAAGGAAACTAAAGCAGCAACAAATAATTATTTTGCTAAATGATGTATACACTTATTCTTTTGTTTCAGCAGTTAGTCAGGAACTCACAGAACGCCTGTGTGAACATGCCTATTTTTTCCAAGAAACATGCAGATGACGCTAGTGATAAGTATACTGTGATGGAAATGTAAGTATATTCATGTTGTGAAGAAAATATTCCTATCATATGTCTTTAAATGCTTTTGATCTGTGTCAGTCTGTCAGACCCAGACCAGACATTAACATGTGTGAAGGCTCTGTCATCCCACAGGAAACTCTATGTTGTTCTACCCCTCTAAGTGTAAAAGTAATTATCTCCTCTGTCATCCCACAGGAAACTCTATGTTGTTCTACCCCTCTAAGTGTAAAAGTTAATTATCTCATGGGTGTGAAACAAAAGTCACTGCTTTGAAATGTATGTAGCTTTGTCATTGTTGTATAAATACTCAGAGCTCAGATGCTCAGGGGGAGACTAAGAACCAGGGGGAGAGATGTTCTAGGAGAGAGACTCAGAGAGACTTGGGACGCCGGAAGGCTAACAGTCTGTGGGCAGGGCAGGTCTGGGCCCTGTCCTGTCTGTATCTGATGTAACAAATAATAAACATTTTTGTATTTCATAACTCACTGCAAATGGATTACTTTTCATCTAGAACTGTAATTTTTCCACAACAATACCTAAAAACAAAGATTTAAAAAGTAAAAAAATAAAATAAAATAATAAAAACACAAAAATGCACACATTTCATTTATTTTAATGTAATAACTGCTCAAGTCATAATACCTAATTTCTCAGAATATGGCATGTTTGAGTTTGTCTTAACATTGTTTATTGAATTACCATATTGAGTTTACAATTAAAGCTACCATCTGTAATTAGACGGCCGACCATGTTGTATTCACCATATCACCACTAGTGCTATCTACATTACTGAGGTCTGACAGTGTGCCAGCTTTGGCCTGAAGAAGACCAGAGAGTACAGCCTGAACAAAGGCCAGGAGAGGGGAGGGACCAGAGGGGAGGGCCAGGTGAGAGGAGGGGGGAGGGGCCAGGTGAGAGGAGGGAGAAGAGGGTTCACGTCGATTAATGAAACGTATGTCTTCTTTTTTTAGATTATTCCCTGTGTTCCCAGGCAAAAAAAAAAAAAAAAAATGGGGGGGGGGGGGGGGGGGAAAAGGTTTCACATTTGTCATCTACTGGTGAAAAAAATCTAATAAACTTACAGATAGCTTAAACAACTGATTAGTTTCACTTAATCTGTTGTTTCAGCCCAAGAAGAAATTCACCCAGACATGGGGAGAACAGACGCCAAGGGTTCTAAGGTCTAAAGTCTAATGACTAGGTGTATAAAGTATTCACACTTTAGTGGCTAAAGCATGAAATCTAACAGCTCTATAATATGACAGTGTCCTAGAGTGAGTAAAAGCAGCACTGACCCACGTACACGCTCTTGAGCCCATCCGGGGGGATCTTGTAGTCCACCTTACTGTTGCAGAAGAAGTGAAAGCGGCGGAACGTGTAGAAGAGGAAGTCTCCCAGATATTCATTCATGTAAACAGTGAGGATCCTGCGGTCGAAGCTATCTATGGCCCGGCCTCCGTACATCACCTGCACCACCACACAACAGCATAGCTCTTTATTGTTGTGTTATTATTTTATTAAAGTGCACATGACAGGTTTGTTTCATCTGCAGGGAAAGTGGTTGTGGTTATGATTTATCATAGTTTTACATCAGTCTAGTGCTGGGCAATATGACGATACTGACGATATTGTGGGGACGATAGAAAAGTGTCTATCGTGCCATTTCTCTTCTATCGTTTCTATCGTTTCTAACCTAATTTTATCAATTATTATAGCAAATATATCATTAAATAGCCTGTGATGACTGTATTAGTGTTGTCTTGTCACTGTGCATACTCTAAGTTTATATAAGTGAAAATAAAGACAAATAAAAAAGATATTTTTCGCAAAGAAACTCCGCCTTGTGGTTTTGCGACATGACGCTGCTTTATGTTCTTTGATTCTCACGCGGGTTTGCAACATGCTTGACGTTACTTAACTCATGAGTGCTGAATGATGGACATGCAACAGGTTGAAGTTTCATGCCCGGAGCCGCAACAGACAGAAACAGCTACGCAGGCAGCCCAAGAAGAAGCACTTTTTTACCGAAAAGAGGGGGTACATCTGTGATTTGGTTACATTTTGGGTTCAAGAGGTCTGACACGGGGCAGAAGACGGCCATATGCAAACTATGTGAAAAGACTATTCCCCCGGCCGATGCCAACACAACAAACCTCTTCTATCACCTAAAGAAGCTCCACGAAAAAGAACACAGAAGAATTCAAAAAATCCGAGCTAAACCAAGTTGTGGAACAGTGGGGGCAAGTTGCGAAAAGAAAAACATAGCCAGCTGAAGATAAAGCAGTCTTACGCACAAGGATGTATGAGAAAACGTCCCAGCGCCATAAACGAATCACATGTGCCATCTCGCATTACATTTGTAAAGGCTCCTGTGTATGTAGTTGAGAAGGACAGCTTTCGAGACCTCGTCAAAGTCCTTGATCTGAGGTACATTATGCCAGTTAAATGTCACTTCAAAATAAAGTTGGAGAAAAGTAAGCAATGAAATTTTTGTCAAACTTTTCAGAGAATAACTGAAAACATACTTTATTGTGGTATATCGTGATATATATCATTATCGTGATGTAAAATAATCCATATCGTGATGTATGATTTTTTTCCATATCGCCCAGCACTATCAGTCAAGTGGCTGTTTGTGAGAAAAAAAGCCCAGGAAGTAGTACTGAGGTCTAAAAATGTCATCAATACATAAAATTCTATTAAAAGTCCAAAGGGACAATTTCTGCGCAAAAGAACAGTTTTTCTGACAATCATTTCAGAAAATTATATTTGTTATATAGTGTTATATATAATGTTGTAATATATTTTATTTGTCATTTTACTAATCAGACTTTAGCCCTTGTTTGGGTAACAGTTTTGGAATTACTTCTAAATGTCATCTGCTGCTACCATGTAACCAGGAAGTCAAATTACTACAGTTTAATGAAACTGGAAGTCTAACCTACTATATGTGCTCCACATTGGCAGATTTTCTTTAAAAATACCTGGTAAGTAAGAAAAAACTAAAGCATCATACTGAACCAATCTAAACTTTAGAATGATCTAAAAAAAATATTCATATTCTAAACTCCAGCCACTTTAAAGGACCTGTATCAAATTTTTTCCCATGTATTTGAGCAAAATGTGTCTCACTCCAGTGCAATTATATTCTATATGCAGCTCTTGAAGTCAAAAAGGTCTGCTGTGTGCTGTCAAATTAGAAAGCCGTTTATTGTCTGATAATCAGGAAGTGCATGCTAGCATGCTAGTTGCTGTTAGCTTTACCGTGGTGGCAAAACTCCACTCTGGTCTCTGAGAGTTGTGGAAAAAGGCCTTATAAACTCATCATGGTGAATAATTAGGATGCTTGGAATGCATAAAGTAAGTGACAAATAACTCTGGACCGCTGCAAACCATTTAAAATGACCTCCTTCTGTTTTCCACGTTTTTAAGACACTAAAACTTAGGTGCAGCGCCTTCAACTAGTGTAGATTTTTCTTTTTGTCAGAGTAAAACCAAAGTGTTGACCTCTCCGATGAGATACTTGAGGCTTCCCCAGGGAATGCTGCTGTCCCCCTGTGAGTGGGCCTTGGTCAGGTACGTGTTGAGGACCTCCATGCACACCTGTGGACATGTTAGAATGATTAGCAGAGCCTCTGGAACTACTTGGCATTCGGGGGCGAGGCTTAGCATTACATGTGAATCAAAGCTAACTAACTGCTGCCTGCTGTATTTTCCATGGAGAGTGAGTTAATTTTATAATCAGCAGGTGTAATTACTGCAAATTTTCAAGTTCAGCCACAAATTACAGTTCAGTTTGGCCAAGCCACAGTTAGCAAACCTGTCCCTAACCCCGATCCTAACCCTAACCTTAACCTGATTGTGAAAAAATATATTGTCAAAAATCAACATTTGCGAACATTACGACTAATACAAACTGGCAAACTTGGCATAACTGTCTTTGGGAGAAATAATGGTGCCACCCAGACCCATCAACGGAAAGCAAAAGAAATAATTTTAGGTCTAAATTAGCTCTGTGTTGTCAAAAAAGGCAGGCAGCACAGGTGAATAGGACAACGCTGTTTAGAAGTTGGTTGCCCCGGATGACATGCAGAGTTTTTAGGGAGTCATCAAAGCCTCTTGTGGAGCAGCACCTCTCCCGGGACACTCACAAAGAAATCGGACTCATTGAAGTCGTATGGCACGTTCCAGCCAATCTTGCCGTACTTGCGCCGCTCCTGTACGACAGCATGGAAGAAGGCCAGCACGTAGACCAGGCTGCGGAAGGCAGGGTGTGGGCAGGCACTCATCGACTCGTGTGAGATCTTGGAGTACGTAGCCCTCATGTTGAGCTTCAGGCCATTGGGAGGTTCAATCACCACCTGAGTAGCAGCAGAGACAGACACACACACGTTTTAGATGCAGAGTGGGGTTGTCAAAAGTATCAAAAATCAGATACTAATCAATACTAAAACTAGTATCGAAACTAGATACTTATTTGAGCAGATATCGATACTAAAAAGTCACATTCACAGGACAGAAATGAACTTTTCCAGGATAGATTTAGAATGATCTTGCACTGTATAGAACAAGTATAAGACCACATAGACTAGTATATGCCCATGGACCACAGCATCTTTCTTATTTTCATCGTGGTATTGAAATCGAGTTTGAAATTTTAGTATTGTGGCAATACTACTCAGGTAAGATTAATGTTACTTCAAAATAATATTACTTAAGTAGAAGTAGTGGCAGAAGAAATTACTCAAGTAAGAGTAAAACTACTACTCAAGTAAGAGTAACGTAAAGAGTAACTGTGTGGACATTATATCTGATTTCTAATTTGAAGTTAAGGTAATGTGAAGGACAAAACATTAAATAATCTATAATTTTCAAAGGCACAAAATTGAGACAAATTAAATCATATTTAAAGAAGCGGGGCAAGAAACACAAATGTTCAAATGGTTTCATATTGTCAACTAAAAGCTTTTGTCACTTTACATTTACTCGAGTAAGAGTACTGTTACTCCAATACAAATTTCCTCAAGTAGGAGTAAAAGTATGTTATTAGAAAAGTACTCTGAAAAGTACAATTTCTTTAAAAAGCCACTCAAGTAAATGTAACTAAACACTACCCACCTCTGCCAATTATACAGTAGGGGTGTGTATCAAAATAGATATACCATGTTACTAAATTTGGTGAGACAGTATCGCTGTATCAATTTATCACCAAGAGCATTTTTTGGTATCTTTTAGTAAATTATTTTGCAACAGCACTACCATTTAGTTGCATATTTAGTAGAAGGAAATTAGTTTATGCAATACATTTGACTTAGTCACTGTTTTGATTATTAAAATGGATGCATTTCATATACATTTTGAGCAGGTGGTGGTTTAACAAAGAAATATTGTTGTTAAAATGTATTTGGTTCTTTAAAAATAGTGACATATCGCAGAGTATCATGCAATATATCGACATATCACATTTATTGCCATATCATTATAATATCATGTAAGGTGTATCGTATTGCAAGGGACCCTGTGATTCCAAGCACAATTGTGGTAAATGGTAAATGGTCACATTTTTATACGGAACTTTTCCACCTTCAAGGCACTCAAAGCGCTTTACATCAAGGAACCACTCACCCATTCACACACACTTTCATACACCAGTGTACACAGACACTGGGGGTGAGGTTAAGTGTCTTGCCCAAGGACACAATGGCAGTATTCATTTGTGGGAGTTGGAATAACACCACCAACCTGCGGGTCAGTGGCTCTGACCGCTCTACCAATGATGTTTATGTCAAGAGCGGGATTTGAACCACCAACTTTCGGATCAGTGGACAAACACTCCACCAACTGAACTACTGCTGAATTTCTCCCAAGACCCGCTTAGACAACTTTTGTCCCTGCAAATGGACAGTTGGGAACTTTTAGGTGTGTCTTAGCAATAGTGATATCTGTGAAGCTTCAACATAAATATATCAGTTTAAAACAAAACAAAACAAAACAAACTGTTATATAACTTTGCTCCCTCATCAAAAATATTTTCAAAACAATAAAAGATGACATGGTGATCTAAATATGCTATGTGCTAGCAGTTAATACCCCATAGAAGTAAAATACCCCCTCTTTAAGAAAAAAAAAACAGATAGGAGCCACAGATGGTTGGTGAGCATTGGTTTGGCTTAGAGCATACTGTATGTTAATATATAAATATTCATTTTATAATATTCATTCAACATTTACTTTGAGTGACTTTTGCAGGATGCCAATGGGGAAGTCCTGGATGGGGTTGGTGGTGATCCACAGGCGGAAGCTGGGGTGGGGTTTGGTGATCCTCTCCAGGGACTTCTCCAGGTCCTTGAGCCACTTGACCAACAGGTGGCAGTTCTGCAGCATGAGCCACTGCCCCAGAGACACAGCCTTCTCCAGCAGCTGCAGCGCCACCTAAAGGACACACAAACCACTCAGGCAACACTACCAAACAGCAACTGACAGGACCTAAAGCTAGAGCACTTATGCTGTTGCAAGCAGAAAAGTCTGCCTCCTCATAGTGTTGTGAAAAAATGAAAACTGGAACAACTGTGCAGGGCCTTGGACTTTTGTCAGTTTCTGAGCACTGACACTTTAAATACGGAAGAAGATTACTCTAATAAATAAAAAGTATTTTAAAAACTATGCAAAATCATAAGAGTTAAAGTTTTTGTAACAATGACAAAACAAATACAAAACATGGGCACTGTTACAATATATGTATATGTTACAAAGCAAAGTAGAAATTATGTCTGCCTGAAGGCAAGGCAAAGCAGGAAATTATCAATATTCTCTATTTTGCCTAGACATTGTATAGAATGCCTGAAGGCCTTTAGTAAAGAATCTCTGACAAAGTCAAAGTAAACTGTAGTTATTGTAAAATCACCGTGCGCTTAATTAATCTATTTTGTCTAACCAGTTGCTGATGGCTTTTGTTCTGATAGACTTAGCCTATACTGTACTTCATGTCGCTCACTGCTATTAATAATTTAATTACTTTACTAATTTATACCAGCGTTTTCACGCATTTGATTAATTTTGTCAGTGGCATATAACCAAAGACAATGTGAGAAATACAAATAATATATAATAATATCAAATAAAAATGTACCTATCGGACTTAACAGGGCCTACAAAGAAGGTCTTTTAGTATAGGGTATGGAGGGTCTTGCCATAGGGATATATTGACAAATATGAATATTTAGATATTTTCTTTGAAGTATCCCGATAATGATATTACAATTTTCAATTGTTTAACACATTTTCTGAAACTTGGTTTAGCTTTGATTCAGACATGTATCTGAACAGGGGCACAGGTGGTTACATCAATTAGAACATTTCTCAACAGTTCACACAGTTCTCTGGCTCTTTCTCAGGACACCTGACACAGCTTTCATTCAGAAACATACATAATCTTTGAATTCAACTAGTTCAATGTTACAGTCCTGTTCACAAGTGGTTAAGGACATTGGCCCAACTCTGTCACTTTCAATACAGAAATTCAAACATAACAGCAAAAAACTGCAATTTGTGAGCATCTAAAATCTGACAACAAAAGATCTCACACAAGAGGGACCTCAGAGAGTACAGAATGTATGAATACAAATCCAGTATGCAAAATCTTTTCTGCTGTTCTTTTAAACAAAAATCAAAAACACAGCTCTTTCAGCCTTTCAAGTGTGAACCCCTACTGCATAGTGCACTAAATCAATGATTCTCTGTGATCACTGAGAGCAGGACTGAAGGCCTGTGCAGACAGAAGGCAGTATGCTCCCGCAGTACGCCCTCGCAGTATGCTCCCGCAGTATGCCCCGCAGTATGCTCCCGCAGTATGCCCCGCAGTATGCCCCGCAGTATGACACACGCAAACAGACGAGGAAGAGGGGTGCCAAGTTGCTGTTAAGTTTGTGTGAAGTTTATGAAAATAAATTAGCGTCGTAGGTTTGCCACATTCGAGTGATAGTAACAGTATGCCCAACCACACCAGACCAAATCCTTTTTGAGTCACATCATGACAGCACTGTTTGCCCTGTTAACTTTGTAAAATGAAGCCCTGTTCCACTTTGGGGAAACGGACATTTCAGGCTCTGTGATGAGCTAAAGTGTCTGTCAGTGCATCAGGTGGCAAATCTGCGCTCTCATTGGTGGCACACCAGTGTGCTCTTGCGCTGCCACATATACATGAATGCGATTCTGAGTGGCGCTTGTCACTCATTGTGTTCTGTCTGCACGGGCCTTTAGGCTTCTCAGCTGCACTGTCAAATGAATGAAAGAGCACAGAAAAACACATGACCAACGTTTGAGAGTTTTGATGGTTAAGTTTGCTTTTGGGGGACAACTGATCAATTTTGAATGTGAAACTGCATTTTGCTCGGCTAAAATTTTGTTTAGAAAAACTGAAACTCTGTTTAGGATTCTGTGTGAGCTATTTTGCAAAGGTACATTCTCAATCGAGAACTATGCCAAAGCCATTTGAAAAAAAACTCCAATCCAACTAAAAATAAAAAAGCTAAAATATGCCTTAAATAACAATAAAATCTGTCACACTTTGCCTAATGGACTTTAGATAATAAATACATTTATTTCAAGCTTTGCCTAAAAACACCAGGCATTCTATAAAATGGATTTTCAGCTTTGCCTGTAACACATACAACAGAGATGTAAAAAGGTGGATTATGTTTCTTTTAGTTTATATTCTGTCCTTTCGTCCAGGCCTTTATAAAGATATGTCCTTTAAGGACAGGATATTTCTTCCATAATGGTTCACATGAGGTGGGTCATTTTTAAGCCAGCTCCCTGCTTTTCTTGTTGCAACTGACTTTTAAAAAGGTATCTGTCCTCTTTTTCAAATAAGTTTCCAGGCAGAAGACCTAACATAAATATCTTGAGATCCTTAGGGATAACATAAGTCAAAATAGAATCTGTTATTTCAAACACATTGTCCTCATAGTATCTCCTTTATACGCAATTGATTTAATTCAAAGTATAGGTTTCAAAAAATATGTTTATTTTCTCCATTTTATGAATAGAAGAAACTGAATATTTCTTTGTACTTTTTGGCATTTTTATTCTACTGCTGGTGTTGGTGGGACAAATGAAGATGTTCTTATCTTCTCTTGTGATTCATGATTGTAGCCCTGCCATGTAACCAGGTGCTGAGAGTGGACTAGCCATACCTTTTCCTGCCCTTGTCCCATGGCCAGGAACTTAAACTTGTTCCCCCCGAAGCCTGAGCGCTCAGACAGTTTCATGACATCTGTGGCCGGGTCTGAGCCTGGACACAGGATGAAGATAATGGGAGAGAAGGGACTGCTCTGCTCGTAGATGGCATCGAAGCTGATGACTGGAGGCTGCACATATCTGACCAGACATGAACAGAATCTCTGATCATCTTGAGTGAATTTAAAACTCGCTGCCTAATACTGTTTTCAAACTACATCTTAAAGTGCATATGACACGTCATTCGTTCGTAATTTTATATCTCTGGTAAATATTTATCATAGTTTTACATTATTCAAGTGTCACTTTGTGAAGTTTAAAAAGTTGAAAGTTACAGGAAGTAGTATGAAGTTCTCTAGGAATCTCTATGTCATCAATACAAAATGCAGGGGCCATTTACACGACAGTTTAAACTGGCTTTTAACTAAATATAGGTGTTGTCACACTTTTTTCTCAATTTTTTCTACGGTCTAATTTAGACAAGCGTATGCCCATGATTACAATATTGGTGGTAAATCATGGAATTACTTCATATTGTAAGGTGTGAGCTAATCTGTCCAAGTAATGTCCCTTGGTTTAATAAGGTTTGTCTAATTACCTCCACATATGTCACATTGCTGTCTATATCCAACACTTCAAAACAGTGCCAGCCCTAGGCAAGATTTCCGATGGCGCCCTCTGATCCCACTCAATGTAATAAATAGTCAAAAAATTGCCTTTGTAGGTGTTGGTCCATTAATTAGTTCATTAATTAGGAGCCCAGAATAAAATTCTTGATTGATTTTTTATCTGGTAATCTTAAAAACACAGGGGTCTGGGGTCCCCTCAGGACATTTCTGAACAAAACTGAAGTCATTTCCTGTAATCTGGAGTAACTTACATCAACTAATATATTATATATCAACTAATATATTTTACAGTGGTTAATTTCTGTCTATTAGTTATACATTATGATTATAGACTTCCCTCCAAAATTCAAAGGGGGCATTAGTTGAACACTTGTTGCACAGTTGGGATTAATCCGATTTGTAGCCTACACATTCTGCATATCAGGATCTGTCTACCCTGTTGTGCATTTTACCGACATGCTGAGCTCTTACTTCTCGCCCATGGTGACAGTGACATAGTTGGTCACTGCTCTGTAGACTCGGTCCACCCTGAAGCAGCGCAGCAGAAGCAGCTTCTGGAACGTGCTCAGGTTCTCCTGGTAACTCCCGGGGAACGTGGCTTGTTCTGGAGCATCCAGGTCATACCACTGAAAAACACATAGGTGAATCCCAGCTCTCCGGCAAGTGTGGAGAAGAGTGCAGTGTGCAGGGTTCAGTATGCAGAAGTGTACAGAAGTGCGCATTATGGAGTGGTGTGCAGTGTGTGCAGCTAGGTACAATGTGTGCAGGTGTGCAGAGGTGTGAAGACATGCGCAAACTTGAACAGGGGTCTGAGGAGATGTGCAGGAGTGTACAGAATGTTCCAAAGTTTACAGAAGTGTGCAGAAATGTGCAGCGGTGTGCAAAGGTGAGCGGAGGTGTGCAGAGGTGTGCAGGAGTGTGCAGAGTGCAGAGGTGTACAGAAGTGTGCACTTTGAGTGTGAAGAGGTGTGCAGTGGGATAGGGAACCGGCATTTCAGTTTTATGTAGCTAAAATCTGGAAAAGCCTTCCTGAAGATGTGAGACAGGCCTCTACTTTGATGTTAAATCCAGGCATGTGAGACAGGCCTCTACTTTGATGTTTAAATCCAGGCTCAAAACGGTTCTCTTTAGCTGTGCATATGACTGAAAAGTTTTTTATTTTGCACTCTTATCTTTTAAAGTAAATTTTATGATGATTATTTGTTTTGATTTGTTTGTATTGTGTTATGATTTGAATCTCTTTCTTATTCAGAGGTGTACAGAATCTGAAGAGGTGTGGAGAGGTGTGCATGCTCTTACAGCCCTCCAGTCCTCAGAGTGTGTCTCCACATCATCAGGAAGACTACTGAACTGCTCTGGTAACAGATCCGACAGTTTGACCACATCCTCCCAGCTCTGGTCTGTCAGCCAATCCCACGGCTTCTTCCTGTGGCTCTTCTCCAGAGAGAGGTTCCCTTCAGGGACAGAGGAACATGAGGCTCCCAGCTCACACATCCACACCAAACTTTAGCAGAAGAACTTCAAACCTTTGATGAAGAAGTCCAGCTCCTCCTGCG
>KN483033.1:20430-37361 GCA_000787095.1 Periophthalmodon schlosseri | reverse complement strand
GCTCTTCCGCCTGCTCGATCTTTATGGTCATGTTGAAAGAGAACAGCAGCTTGTCCTTCTCAAAGAGACCTGCACATAGATCTGCCCTGTCACAATCACACAAGGTGGACCAATCTGAACCAAAGCTGTCCTCTACTGTCCACTACTGTCCTCCACTGTCCACTACCATCATCTACTGTTCTCTGTCCTCTACTGTCTGCTACTGTCCACTACTGTCCTCTGCTGTCCACTACTGTTCACTACTGTCCACCACTGTCCACTATTGTCCCCTACTGTCATCTGCTGTCCAGTACTACCCACTACAGTCTACTGCTGTTCCCTACTGTCCTCTACTGTGCACTACTGTTTCCTATTGTTCCCCACTGTCCACTGCTGTCCGCTACTGTCATCTGCTGTCCACTACTGTCCCCTACTGTCCCCTACTGTCCACTATTATCCACTACTGTCATCTGCTGTCTACTACTGTGCACTACTGTCCTCTACTGTCCACTGCTGTGCTCTGCTGTCCATTATTGTCCACTTCTGTCCAGTACTGTTGTCCTCGGATGTCCTCTCCTGTCCACTGCTATCTACTACTGTCCACTACAGTCCTCTACTGTCCACTGCAGTTCACTACTGTCCTCTACTGCCATTTGCTGTCCTCTGCTGTCAACTAATGCTGTTCTCTACTGTCCACTACTGTCCTCTACTGCCATCTGCTGTTAACTACTGTCCAATGCTGTCCAGTACTGTTGTCCTCTGCTGTCCACTACTGTCCATTACAGTCCGCTATTATCTGCTACTGTCCGCTACTATCTTCTACTGTCCACTGCTGCCCTCTATTGTCCTCTGATATCCACTGTTGTCCACTACTGTCCACTACTGTCCACTACTGTCCACTACTGTCCACTACTGTCTCCAATGAAAAGGTGGTTTAGAGCATTTCAAGTCAAAGTCCTCGATGCACAGGACACAGAGGAGGAACTGTCTCACTGCTCATTCCACAGTGAGTACCTGTGCATCCGTAGTTGTAGACGTTGTAAGTCAGGGCGTTCATGATGTTTTTGAGCCTCTCAACCAGCGCAGCATCAGGGAGGGACTTGCGGAGGGAGTAGTCGAAGACCTCCAGGTACGAGGCCAGAGAGTACTGGTACATGCTGTTGACCAGAGCCATCTCCGTCAGCACAAAGAAGAGGATGGCCCCACGCTTAGCTGCAGGCCGGTACCCATCCCTCAGCTTGTCGATGTCCACTGATGTCTTCTGGGCCAGAGTCAGCTTCTCTGACACCTGCAGCAAACAGCCCAACACAGGAGTGAGGGGGTGGGGGTTCATTTGAGCTGGAACAAGCCAACTTCTTCAACACAGTCCAGTGGACACCGAGTAAATGACACTAATTTAGATAAGGTGGTTTGGGTATAGGGGTGATTGGTAGATTGTGGTGGTTTGGGTAGAGGTGTGATAGTAAGGTGAGGTGGTTTAGGTATAGAGCTGATATGGGTAGGGTTTAGGTGAGCTGGTTTGAGTATTGGGGTGGTGGGTAGGGTGTGGGTGAGGTGGGCTGGGTATAGAGGTGGTGGGTAATGTGATGTGATTTGGGTATAGGGGTAATGGGTAGGGTGAGGTGGTTTGGACATAGGGATGATGGGTAGGGTGAGGATGTTGGTGGTTTGGGTATAAGGGTGAGAGTTTGAGTGCTGTGCTCCTGACCTCTCGTGCTTTGGACTTGGTCTCCTCCAGTGTGTGCACCAGCTCAGTGTTGTCCAGCATGTTCCCTGTGGAGGTGGCCAGTTCACGCAGTAGGGAGTCTCCCAGGTTCTTGAGCAGCTTTTTGTTGTCACTGGTCTCCTGGATCAGAAATTCCCTCTGCTCCTCCAGCTCCTTCTTCTCATAGGCCATGATGACACTGAGCAGCTGGTCCTCCAGGCCTTTAAGGGTCACTGCACACAACATTAATTTAATGTTAATGTGATTTCCAGTGGCTTGTTTCCTCAAAGCAACAACTCCTCAAATCCTCAGCCTCAGTGTCAATCCCATTCAAATAGTAGCTCCATCTTAATTCTCCATTTCACCCTAATGGTAACAACAAAGCATGTGGATGAAGTCAATGGGCCTCTCAAAAGTGTGGATCCTCACTTCTCGCTCGATTCATTCTCTATGAGGTTTTAGCCATCCACTGCCTGATATTTAAATATTGATTAATTTTAGCGCAACTTGGCTAAATCCTCATAGAGAATAAATAGAGCGAAAAATGGGGATCTGCATTTCTGAGAGAACCGAAACTAGCCAGGCAGCAGAAAAGAGCCCATAGATGGTTGAAATGAAAATTAACAAGTCAAAGGGAACCAAATATCATCTCATTACAGTGAAGTCACAGACCAAATGTATAGCCCATACTGGTGTTGGGACTGCCAACAAAGTGCTGCTTTTATAATATATGCTAAGAATGCACAAGAATACAGAATACATTCGGGTACCGCCGCTTTAAGCTAAGTCTTCTATGACTTTGAAACTTGTATTGGTTAATCTACTTCGCGTTTACTGATCAGTGACTGTTTTATTGTAATGATCAATTGTAAAGCCCTATGAGACGTTTTCTGTTGTAATATTAGGTTATAAATATGCACTGAATTGTGTTTTGGACTACCTCTCAGAATCAGGCTCTTCCTACAGTCACAAGATGGTGACCGCAGTTGCCACAGCAGCAGTTGCTCTGATCACTCTAGTGTATTATACCCTTCTGAGGTGGAGACGTACCAGTGTAGTTGATGACCATGGCCTTGCCGAACACAGATGGAGAGTACTTGGGGTTGGCCAACTTGGTGTTGAGGTAAAGTCTGAAGTTGGGGTCATAGTCCACTTCTTTGTCCCCGAGCATGATGACCTGCCGACCCTCTGCACCCTTCACGTTCCTCTCCAGCACATTGTCAATCACTGGGTCGATGTAGTGGTCCACGTCTTGGAAGAGGAATGGGTATCCAAACTTGATGGCCATCTCCAAGTGCTTCAGGAAGTCTGGGTCATTGAAAGAGGAGATCTGAACAGATACAACTGAACGTTAGCATGATGCTTATGACAAATCTGACAAGCTATAACGGCATGTGAGCTGCAGGAGCCAGCACCTTCAGGTTGTTGTTTTCCTCCTTTTTCTTGATCCAGTTGAGAGCCTGTTGCTGTGGGTCGATGCACATGGGAAAACGGCTTCCTCGTGTAGTAAGGATTCCATTCTGCACGGACAGTTCGTCTGGAGGCAGGCCTTCAGAGCCCCATCTGTAACAACACAAAATATCATTTACAATGGATCATGATCATGATATTTTTTGGTGATACATATTGATATAGATTGTGACATAAATCTCACATGGTGAGCAAGGGCCTATATAACTCTTTGAGAGATGTATCGTTTTGGAAAGAAATATCAAAAATAAAATCCATAAATGTTCAACCTGTGAACCTGAATTTTTTTTAGGGACTGGGACTGAGAACATATGATTCTCATGGCTTTCAACTGACAATTATTCCTTTGGGGTTGAATAATGGCACCACTTTCTGAAGATATAGTGAGTATTTGTTTGGCTGACACGTCTTTTGGTGGTTGGGGGCAGTACCTCTGGATTGGCAGACAGGGTGGTGGTCCCTCTGTTTAAGAAGGGTTTTAAGAAGGTCTTTTTCAGGGTACTGGGGAGGAGAATCCGACCGATAGTCGAACCTCAAATTCAGGAGGAGCAGCGTGGTTTTCGTCCTGGTCACAGAACACTGGACCACCTCTATACTCTCCATTGAGTGCTCGAGGGTCAGGTATGTTAGCATTAGCATCAACTCGAGGCTCAGCTTCTGCATCCACATGTTCCACTTTATTAACTTGTTTTTTGGGCATCTTGGCCATGACCTAGTATTACCGCAATTTTAGATTGACAAGCAAAGCCCCGTTGTGCTATATTTCAAAGCGAAATGTTTGTTAAAAGAGAATGTCCCTGTGTGGAGCTCGACGAAACACGACTTTACATTGCGCTGCTTCACCTGAAATCCATGAAGTGAATAACTCGTCTGCATACAGTGATAACTTATGAACTGTCCCCCCTCTACTGATTCCCCTGATCTGTCTGATTGCAATGCTACTCCCAAAGGTTTTATAGCAAGATTGAAAAGCAAGAGACTCAAGGGACATCCTGACAAGTACCTCTATGTGTCATGGATCATATTTTGTTTCATTGTTTTCCATGTTTTAGTTTGCCTTATTTCTATAGTTCATGTGTTTTAATTTGACATGTGTCTTGTGTGCTTGTGTTTTTGAGTTTTACATCCTGTCTGTTGATTGCCTGCCCCACCCTCATGTGTTTCACCTGTACCCTGTTTCCTGGTGTATTTTAGCCTCATGTTTCCCCTTGTCCTGTGTTGGTGCATTGGCATTGTCTTGTCCTGCTGTTTGTTCATTTTCTGTGATTTCTTGAGTTTGGACTATTTTGGAGTTTTCATTTTTTTCTTCCCCAGTGCTGTTTTGTTGATTAAATTGTTATTATTTAGCAGTTTTGCATTTTGGGTCTTATTTTGATAACCTCCTCGTGACACTATGTAAAAGAAAGATAAAATAGGTACATAGATACAGTACTCGCCAAAATCAGTTTACACTTTCCAAATCGTGTCACATCAAGAGCTCAGCTCTGCCTATGATACAGAAGCTGTAAAGTGTGGAGCCAATTTTCACATCTGGTTTGTGATGGCATATCAGAAAGGCCATTTAAAAAGAGTTTAAGGAAATGTTTGATATTTCATGGTAATGTTTGTTAATCTTTCAGTTGTTGGATGTTTCATTGAATTTTAATCCATGTTTGAATTTAATGGCATTCACTTTTTAAGGTGAGTAAATGTAACTTTTTATAATAATCAATCCTTGAGTATGAGTAATGTACTGGGGAAAAAAAAGGAATAATATAAGACTCGGTCACACGCAGTGGGTCAGAGATAGTTTTTATGAAGTAGAAAAAACTTATGAAAGTTTTTATGAAAGAGTCAAGTACTGAAACTGATTTAGAAATGGCTACAGATTGGTGCAGATTGGTGGTCTTGATCTGTCAAGGTTTGGATCAAGTACCAGATTTCTTTCTTTCTTTATCTTTATTTACACAGGGGAACCCAATGAGAAGACTTGGGTGCTTTTTTTTTTAAGTCATGGTGAGTGCACAACAATACCAGAATGAAGTAGAAATGTAAATGAAAAACAGCAGCTAAAAATTTTAAATAAATAAAATAAATAAATAAGATAACAAAAAAGACAAAAAAATGCTCTGCACCAGATACTTCATGATGTAGTCTTTAGCAATGCCGGGTTCCGTAAAAACCTTTTCCCCTAAAGGCGACAAAATCCTCAGCCTGGCTGGGTAGAGGATCCCATATCTCATGCCTTGGCAGCCACGGAAAAGCTTCTTCATGTCTTTGAAAGTTCCTCTCCTTTTCGCTACGGCAGATGGCAGATCTGGAAAGATGAGAACTTTCTCTCCATTGTAGAACAGAAGACCGGCCCTCGCCCCTTACAAAGCACATCCAGCATTTCTTGCAAGTAGTAGAACTTGACAATAAATGGACTGGGACTCTGTCCCCCAGCGAAGGACAGAGGCCCAGTGTGGGAGCTGCATCCGGTCCAATGTAGGAGCAGCATCCAGGCTCAAAACCTCCTGCAGTAGTTTAGCTACCGAAGCAACAGGTCACACGCTGGCCTCAAACTGCTCCCTTACCCCCAGTATGCGTAGGTTACAGCGGCGTTGCCTTACCTCCAGGCCCTCAGTCTTCGCTGTAAGGGCTGCAACACTTGCTTTCAAACAGCGAACTTCCTCCAATTCCACCACCGTCGGAGTATGTCTTTGTAGCTTCTTCAAGGCTAGTTAGTCTGATGGTCTGAAAAACTAGCAGCTAGCGGATCAATCTTGGCACAGAATTCAGTCCAAACATCTTCAAGTTGCTCTTTGAAGTGATTACGAAGTTTATTGACTGAGCATTTGGCACTTGGACTCAACTTTTGATTCCAACGTGTCTTCGCCACCACTGTTTGTTCGGGGCTATTGATCACGGCCATTAGCTTAGCTGTGTCTGGAGAAGAAGCAGAGCTATCGGTAGCTTTAGCAGACTCTGACTTTTTGTCACCTTTTGAGCCAAACATCACAAAAGGTGGTGATAGAAGACGCTAAGAGGTCAGATAGTTTAAGTATTTAAATGAAAAAAGTAGCAGATCCCTCCGGCGCAACAAAGCTAAACGTCTTTATATGTCACTGCTCACTAGCCAAATGAACCTACTTTATATCATATTTTAGCCGCAAAATTTTTCCCAAACTCTTCTGCCACAAAGAGTGGCAAAAAAGTGCAGTTTAGCTGTATTTACGGCATAAGTGGGTGTGGAATAAGGTCAACAGAGATTCTAGACTGTGATTTCACTTGAACACAACCTGTAGAGGTTATGTAGATGACATCACAACCTTTGGAACTTAATAGCTAACTTGTGAATGTAATGTTATTTGAGGGGGACTTGTTTAACAGCACAGCTCACCTGTTGTAGTTTCAGGTAAGTCAGTTCTTAGATTGTGTAATAATAAAGCTCAGATTAAAGTCTAACTTGAGTAACAGAGCTTCAGACAGAGAAGTGTCTACATTGTTTACATACCCCCCCGGTAATGTTGCTGACATCAGCTGCAAAGTATCAAGTGCTTTAAATTGCAGTGCTTTGTTGTGGTTATACTAGTCCCTCACCGGCTGATCTCCACCTCATCAGTCAGCAGAAGCTCCACTTTGAAAGGCTCACTCAGAGGGACACCTCTCAGTTTAACATCTTCCACCCATCTCTGGTAGACCATCTCATCCCGGAAGTCCCAGCTGAAGGCCCCTTCATAGCTCAGGAAGGCCGCTGAGAGGAGGCAGTCCCCCAACAGACGCACACGCCTCTGCCGCAGCTCCTCAAGGTCCTGGGTCCATCTAAGGGCAGAAGGAGGAGAAGAGGACAGAGGAGGGAAGGACAGTAGAGGAGGAAATGACAGGAGGAGAAGAGGACAGCAGGAGAGAGGAGGAAGGGACAGAGGAGCAGAGGGAAGAAGAGGAGATGACAGAGGACAGAGGAGAAGGGGAGGGCATAGGATGAGAGAACAGAGGAGGGAGAGGATAGAGGAGGAGAGGAGGGAGGACAGAGATGGAGAGGACAGTGGAGGAGAGGAGAAAACTGAGGAGGAAGAGAAGACAGAGGAAGAGCAAAGGACAAAGCAGGAGGAAAAGAAAGTGGAAGAGAGGAGGAAAAGACAGGAGGAGGAGAGAAAGAGGAGAGGAAGGAGGAGGAGAGAGCAGGAGAGAGGAAGATGAGAGAACAGAGGAGGAAAAGACAGAGGAGGAGAGGAAGAGGAGAGGAAAGAGAAGGAGAGGACAAAAGAGGAGGGGAAGAAAGAGGACAGAGGAAGAGGAGCGGACAGGGGAGGTAGAAAGGACAGAGGAGGAGGAAAGGACAGACGGGGAGAAGGAGACAGAGGAGGAGACATGGGAGGTGGTTAAGACAAGGGAGGGGGAGAGGATAAATGAGAGAGGAAGAGAACAGGGGGGCAGAGGAGGAAGAAAGGACAGAAAAGAAGACAGGGGAAGTGGAGAAGACAGGGCAGAGGAGGAAGAGAAAAAGACAAAGTAGAAGAAGGGGACAGAGGATGAGGAGAGGACAGAGGATGAGACGGGAGAGAAAGACAAAAGAGGACATTTTTTGAGCACTCAAGTCTCAATTACAAGACCACAGAGGATTACTCAAACATGCATGAATAACTCAGTGTAATTTTGAGTTCCCTCATCATTAGCTTACTCATATTTATAAAAGTGAATTTTGCATAATTGATACTTTGCAGCTGATGTCATAAACATTCCCTGGGGGTGTGATACGAACTAAAGTCACTACTCTGTCAGAAGCTCTATTTTAACACAATCTGACCAGAAAGAGTCGAGCTGAAACTACAATAGGTGAGCTGATTTGTGCTGTTAAACAAGTCTCTCACACTGAAAATGTGTTGTTTAAATCCATTATGTATTTTTTACTTAAGTTTTTAGACAATGATAACTGCTGAACATTCCACCATAGAGATACATGTAGAACACCGCCAGTGCGATGTCACTGCAAAGTATCAATAAGCCCCCTTAACAGTTATTTGATAGTATTGCGCTGTGTTAGAAAAACAGATTTCACGATGGGGCAGCAGGGTGTGCTCTGACCTGTGGTTCTCTGAGCTGAGGCCGGAGATGAGCTTGTCTGCTGCGATGAGCCTCCTCTCCATGAGCTCGGCCTCCTCCTGCAGCAGCTGCTTTTCCTCGATGGCCGCCTGGTACTTTTCCCTGAGCGACTGTAGCTCCGTCTGGATGGCACTCAGCTCCTTCTGGATGTGCTCCAGCTCACGCTTGCTCTGGTAGAAGTTCTTCTCCAAACGTGCCACCTACAGGAACATGAGATACCTGGTGTCATGTCCGTATACGTTAGAACTACAACATTTTAAAACTTTTTCTTTATTTTTATGTTACCTTTTTTTTACTTAATATTTGGGGATTTCGACCAACTAAGAAGTGCAGCTTGTGCAGTTCAAGGGATGTACGTTAAAGACTATTATGTGATTTGAGCAGTGTGTTTTTCCTGTATCCATGGTAACCCTGCTTGGAGCCAGCTAGCTCTGAAATGCTATAGACTTTTTACAACAAAATAACAGGCTTTCTACACCAAATATGGCAAAAGACATTCCAGGGGAAACACTTCGAGCGACCACAGAGGACACAGAGGAGGAACACTGCTAACGCTGCTACTCTTCTCGAAATGCCTTGACACTGGATCTGATCTGAGACTTTTGTTTGAGCTTTCTATTCTATTTTGTATTTTACTGCTCAAATTGCCCCTCGGGGGACAAATACTGTAAAGTGATTTTGATTTGATTACAGACCTTCTCCCTCTTGGGTTTGATGGTTCTGGCCACGTCGCAGTAACCGATGATGGCTTCCACAAACTTCAGCATCCCAGAGCCGGCTTTACTTATGGCTTGCATTTCTTCAAAGCTGGTTTTTAGGTTCTTTAGAAAGCCTGCACAAACACACATACAGTAAGTCCTACCTTTAACAGTGTGACCTTTACAGTTGTACAATGTTTTCTGATGGATTGTCCGAAATCTTCTTGTCTCCACAAAGATGCCGTTTTTTTGCCCAAGATTTTCCGCAAACTTATCTTCATGGCGACCCCTTGCCCTACCTTGAACAGTAAGCTCTACCTTTAACAGTGCACCCTCCTTTGAGCGCAGGCCTACCTTTAACAGTATAGTCCTCTAACCATGTGGCCTACCTTTCACAGTGGAGACCTGGCTGTTGCTGATGGCGTCACAGTCCATCTCCATGAGTGAGCGGAGGAAATTGGCCTCAGACATCATGCCCTTGGCGGACTGCCAGCTAATCTCCTTGTATCCCCGCAGCACCAGGATGCACTCACACACAACCTGCACCTGTTTGGGCGGCTTCGCAAAAGACCTGCAAAACACAACAACATTTGCTTGGAATATTCCACAGTATATCAGTAAAAGTATCTATCTCCAAAGAGACAAGCATGTGACACCCTCAAACTAAGTTACAGGTCAGATCTGTGGAGAGGCGAGCCTGCTCACAATAATAAAGCATGCTTTTCAAGGTATTTTTAAGCAATAAAACACCTATAAATGAATAACATCACCATGGTGACAAGCAGGTGGCTGACCCTAAAAAAAAACTTACATAGTGCACCTTTGACATTAGTTTAAATGGCTACTTTAATCAGTATTAAGCTTAAGGAACATGCGATCAACTTTAAAGCATGTTTTCATCAAAATTACATTCAACATTTAGTACTTTTTTCATAACATACATTTGTAGTCAGTAGGCAGTATAACTAGTATAACAGACAATGTGCTTAACTCAGAGCAGTCTGTCTGAACCGTGGTCCTGACCTGATCTCAGTGACGTCAGACTTCTCTAGGTCTTGCAGAGCATGGCGAGCGGCTTCCAGAGCGGGCAGAGCCTCGGCCAAAGAGCTTTCGGCCTCCTGCTTCTCCACGGCGATCACCTTGTTCTGCTCTTCAATCTCCTTGGCCTTCTCCTCAGCCAGGCACTTCTTCTCCTCCGCTGCAGCCGGGATTAAACAACATGGATTAGGCTTGGTTTTAGATTTGTAAATAGCAGTTGTTTAATTTTTTATCATCTTTTTTATTTAACCAGAATAGACCCACTGATATTTGGAATTTCAATTTCAGGATTTCTAGTGGTAGAGGAAGCCGAACCACCCAAAAGGTAAACTCCACATAGAAAGGCCCACTGGTGTCAGGCATTAAACCCAGGACCTTCTTGCTGTGAGGTGAATAATTACTGTAATGTCAATAATTACTATCCCAATTTGTCAGAGCATGTGACCTATGTTATGCTGTAGATGTTGGTTCTTCACTGACCTACAGTGGTGTTGGAGAGTTTGTGTTGAGCAGATGTTGGTTCTTCACTGACCTATAGTGGTGTTGGAGGCGATCTCGTCCAGCAGAGCTTCACAGGCCGTGGACTTCTCAGCCAGGACCACCCTCTGCTCAGCCAGCTTCACGTTCAGCTCCCCCAGCTGCTCCGTGGCCTCCTTCAGCTTATCTAGACCCCCTTCCAGACGCTTGCACTGGGCTGGGGCAGACAGACACTGTGTTTACTCTTTCTAAACACTGTCACACACCTTTGCATTCACGTAATGTGTTTTAGACTATAAATTATGTAACATGCTGACTGTGGGTCAAATACAATTTCACTTCAATTATTTATTAATATTATTTCAATATCATTATTTCATTATTATTATTTTTGTATTATTATTAATATTAAGGTGAGATCCTGGTTGAACAAATAAAAAAGTTTGAAACATTTTTTGAATAGCTAATACATTTAATGGTGCACTAACTTTTACAGTGGAGGGGCCATCCCCTTGCTAGTCTCAAACGAGATGTTGCTTTGCCTGGAATGTTACACAGTGTGGCAATTGTAGAGAAAGGGACTGATGGTGATTCGGACAAGAACTCCCACTTTCTCACAGATGGGATAAAGGATGCCACATCAAAAAGTTTGTCTGCATATTCTCAACAGGACAGATGACCCCATGAATCATATGCCTGTTGACTAACCCCAGAGGGTTCAAAGACAGACACACCACAGTGTTGATTAAATCTGGTTTACAAACAAACCTCCTGGTTTGATAAAACAGCCATAATTCACACACCTGCCCTAATTCCTCTTATCAGCTAAACACTGGCGCCATGGACCGACTTTAAGGGACCATTTGTTGTGACAAGAATTGGTTAAAATCATAATTTACGATGTTGGACTGATAAATGCAGGATCATACAAACATGATCTGTCCAGATGTGACAATGGTATTCTCACTTTTTCAATGATACATATGTGTGGCACTTTATACTGATGTCTATTTTGTCGAATGCTACACCCACTAAATTGGATCTTCCATGTTAATGCTGTGATTTCATCACGGGGTGAATCAATGGTAAACTTTGGTTAATCCCACTGATTCCTGTGAAATCTCTAATTGTTGTGTAAATTGATGTATAAATGTGTTGGGATTCAACCTTAGGCCATAGAATAGAAAATTAGCCCAAAAGCAAGTCCAAAGCACGAGGAAGCAAATTTGTATCAAGTCAAGGCCACAGTAGAAAACCACTGTGCAAACGGCCCACACCAAGTCCCTTTGTTCTCCTTCTACTTTCCTTTCTACCTCGCCAAAGACTGCAGCTGGGACCCAGATCGAGACACTATCCTCCGCATTCCCCCACATCCTCTATCTCTCCGCGGGGACCGCAGTGCTGCAACTTGGACCCAGTGACCATGCCCAAATGCCCGGACCTCTCCGACGTCCTCCGCACATCCGTGAGGACGACCGTACCCGAGACCACGCCCTTGTCCACAACTGGTATAGTGGTACCCTCGAGACCTGGCCTAGAACAAGAAATTCTGCCGATATCCTGCTTGGATCAACCCCAGATCTGTGTTGCTGCGCTGACTGAGACGACCCATGCATCTCCCCTGTAAGATCTAAAAAAACAGTGACCTTGTTTGTAGAAGTTGGCACGGTAACAAATTGTGTCCCGCACCCTCAGCCGAAAGTAGATCTTGTGAACAACTATAGCAAGTTATATTACCAGGCTGAGTAAAGTTGAATCCCCGTTTCAACTATCTCACTTGTTAAGCTTTGTACATCGCAGTTTGATTAAATGCCGTAATTTGATCTTCTAACATTTAAATGCTTAATCTGCCTGTTTTGATAAATAAACCACCACAAAGAATTCTTGTTTTAATGATTTCTTAAGTTATTACCTAGTCTCTGACCAGTTACATTTACCCTTCACACTGAGAGAATTGAAAGGTTTTGATTCTTATGGTTTCATTTTGAATTCGTAGGAATTCTGGTGCCCAATCTTTGTATTGCTAAACCAAGTACGCATCACAACCTAATCCTCAATTCTACCATAATAATCAACACAAAAGTTTCATTGCAAAGAAAAATACCCTGAAAAAACATGCATTCTTCTGTAAGCAAGCTCACCCTTGCATATGTTTAACTTGTAATTTGACATGGTGCTATCGTCTGTTTGTCTCCATGGAGATAAATAAGTTCAATGACATACTAGGGAACATCCTCGCCAAAGTAATGATATTGCCATGAAGAGGCAGCCAACAACACAACATTTGGAAGGTGTGATAGATATATAGCCCTATGAGGTGCATTGAGGTCTTACCCAGAATGTCCTGGTCCTTCTTCTCCAGCAGAGCCAAGTAGGTATTGATGAAGTCAAGGTAGTTCTTTGGCGTAACGAAGTTGCAGCGACGCAGTTTCTGTTGGAACAGTATACTGTAGTCTCGCACAGAGTCATGAACCATGCACACGTGAGAGATGACTGCTGCCGAGTGCTGCTCCGGGATCATGGCATTCTGACCTGCACCCACACACAACACAAAGCTACTATATGTATTTTTTTCTTGTAGCATCAAAAAGCAGTGGTGTTATTTCTGCATACAGGCGTGATTGTAGATACAGTGTTAAGACAGAAAATTTACATTGTTTGTAGAGCCAATAACTGACAAAATAAAGTGTGTTTTCAGTCAAGACGACAGTGAAGAGCAATTCAAGTTAAGGTTTAAAAATGGATTTTGAGCGTTCAACTCTAACTAATCATGACAAAACTAAAACTTAGTTTTGTCATGATTTGGCTCCAGTTTAGTTGTGATGTACACCTGGTTTGGTTTTCTTCTAGTCCTGGTTTAGTGCTTGTTTTTAGCAGAGTACTCACCCAGGAAGGACTGAGCCACAGCCAGCAGAGCTTGTGGGGGCCAGGGCTGAAACCAGTCGATGACCGTGTTGTTCATCAGTCCTGCAAGCACACAAAACGTGAGCCCTTGGTTTCGTCCACTTATTTAACACTTCCCTCACAAACAATTTGCTGTAAGAAAAACTCCAGACTCTTCTCTTAGTTTAAAGCCTCACCATGTAACTTTTTTTGTAAAAAAAACAAAACAAAACAAAACAAAAAAAAAATCATGTCCTTAGTGTGAACTGACTCTTACTTGAACTGGAGAAGAGTCTCTACCTTCTTGTTTCTATGGAAATGTTCTGTAAGGTAGTAGCAGTGCGCACTACATCAAACTGGTATTTTGTGTTGTGGAAAAATTATAATTCTAGATGAAAAGTAATCCATTTGTGAAGCCTGGTGAGTTTTGAAATACAAAAAAGGTTTATTCTTTGGGCCCAGAGTATTTATACCAGAATGACAAAGCTACATACATTTCAAAGCAGTGACTTTTGTTTCACATCCATGAGATAATGAACTTTTACACCTGAGGACAGCTAAGACAACAAAGGCTTTCCTGGAGGATGGGACAGAGCCTTCACCCATATTAATGTCTGGTCTGGGTCTCTGCATTTACACAATGAGTACACTTAAATTTCCATCACACTTGATTTACTAATGCTAAAGTAAATAACACGTGCCCACCAGTAGAGTGCAGACATATGGAATGCATGGGGGCTCACAAAGACGCTATGCAAACCAGCGTGGGAGCTTACGAAGACGCTATGCAGACCAGAAGAGGATCCTCCCTACACACACACACACACACACACAATGAGAGACACAATCAACATGCACATTTCAGGACTCTCATCCTATCCTTTCCGTAGAGTCCAATGCTTCATTGTTCACTTTACCTGTGTGGAACTCATTAAAACCCTTCTGACTTTATGTTTCAGACTCTTGGTCCTCTTTGACGCTTACACCAGAAACGAACATTCTTACAACTTGGTGACCTTGACTTGTTGGTGCAGAGTGGCGTGGAGGAACTTTGGGCATATTTAGGTGGAGTTTGATGACAGTGTCAGTGACAACCAGGGTACCCACACAATGAGGTGAGCAGAAAACCTTTTTAATAAAATTTCTGCATAACTTAGTTTTGATGTGATTAGGTTTGTCACTGTCACATA
This sequence comes from Periophthalmodon schlosseri, assembly GCA_000787095.1. Lineage (NCBI taxonomy): Eukaryota > Metazoa > Chordata > Actinopteri > Gobiiformes > Gobiidae > Periophthalmodon > Periophthalmodon schlosseri. The sequence goes on along the minus strand of KN483033.1, from coordinate 22,857 downwards.
AATCTGTAATTCTCTGTCTTGCAAATTTAGAAAATAGTTTATAATTATGGTGACCTATCTAGTCCAGTTTGGGTTTTTACACATGTAAAGTTGCATGAAGCACATTTACTGACACAGATCAGTGAGCCAGTATTAGAAATCCTGGATGGACCAGGTGGCACTAGGCCCGGTTAGACTGTCAATGGACTAGGTCTGTTGGATGGCCAGGGTTGGACCCTGAGGGTGTCTTGTTAAATTCTTAATCAAACTACCTCTTGGAATAGAATCTGACGAGAGTCTATTGAACGTAGTCACTGCTAAGAAACATAAATGCCCTATAACCAAGACGGTTGGACCATGGTAGGGTAAATCCTGGTTGGACCAGGTGGCATTAGGCCCATTCGACTGACAATAGACTAGATCTATTGTCGGCCAGAGTTGGACTCTGAGGGCGTGAAAACATCCTATGACCAAGATGGTTGGACCGTGGGGCTTGGAGCCCTGGGTTTGCAACCCACTCAGCTGAGCAATGTTGGTATAAACCAGCAGGGACAGAATTTCTTTTTCTGCTTTTGGGGTCACTGTGGGTGGCTTGGGTCTCCGACTTCTCATTTTTAGCCTTTATCGCATAAAGTATGGGCTGGAGCAGAGACTGTACAGGTTGTATTTGGGGGTGGAGAAAATAAAGGCGATAGCCCAGGGCCTAGGATTGTCGGGTCTTTCACACATATCCTAGTAGAACCCTCACCCTGCACAGATGCCTCGGCCTCTTCGTAGAAGCTTGGTTAGAGAAGGTCAGATCTAGTGGGATCTCTGTGTGGTGAATGGTTTGAATCCATACATTAGGTTTGTGCATTTTTAAGTTTTTATTAACATTTTTATTCCCAATAGTCTAAATTACAGGTGTGTAAAACAGACTTAGAGATGGACAGATAGAACTGCAGTGGTGGAAAGAGCAGATATAGAAATACCTTTTACTGTGATTGAGTTTTTATTTAATTACAATTTTGGCTATTCCTTCTCAAGTAGTGAATACTACCATTATTGTCAGTCTTATCACCCCTCCTTTCATACTCTGTCTTCTCTGCTTTTCACCCCTCCCTCTCGTCTCTCCTATGCCCCCACTGTCTCCCATCAACAGTGCTTTTTCCCTCTCACCTGAAGAACAAATTGCTACAATATTGAGTACCTCTTCCACCACTGCAGAATTGACAGTACAGAAACAAAGTTTAATCCTACTACGACAAAAGAAACATGGACTGATGTACTTTTGTTAGATATAGGAAAGTGACAGGAGAGTTTTTAAAATGTCCAAGAAAGTTTTTAAAGTGGGCAAGAGAGTTTTTAAAGTGGACAAGAGATTTGCAGATCTCTTGGGCAAGATATTATTATTATTATTATTATTATTGTTATCATTATTGTTGTCAATAATAATAATAATAATAATAATAATAATAATAATAATAATAATAATAATAATAATAATAATAATAATAATAATAATAATAATAATAATAATAATAATAATAATAATAATAATAATAATAATAATAATAATAATAATAATAATAATAATAATAATAATAATAATAATATATTATTATATTACATTATAGTATAATTCTACCTAAAATAGTGAACATCTGTCAGCGCTGCTTGTGACTCCACTAAAGCTGCATTTCAGCAGATTTGTAAATATCTCTGGCTAAAAAAAAAAAAACTAAAAGAAGATGCATAACACATAAATATGGTTATGAAATATAATTTAAACCCATATTCAAATGTGCCAAACAAACTTTCTTTGCCAAAAATTAAATACAAATGTTTTAAATAATTTTCTCCAATATTTGTAAGTCTGTGAGCAGACAATTTACCAAATAATTATCCAAACAATATAAACAGACTTCAGTTTATAGCTGAACCAAACCTAAATGATACAAGATTAAAGTTTATGGTGTTAATGTTTAAAGTGTCACAGTTGATTATGTTTTGTACAATACAAAGAAAGATCAGTGAAGATTTTATTTTAGAATAAACCTGTTTAGATTATTTTATGTTTAATTAGATCATGCTGAAATTTAAATAAACAATTCAAACCTTATCTTTTTAATTATTTAATTTTCCTCACTTTGAATTTAGGATATTTTAAATATAGATACAGATTTTTTTTTTTTTATGCAAAATACAATTTTGAGGTAAAAAAGAACAAGATTCATACATGTGCGCACTACATCAAACTGGTATCTTGATTTACTAATGCTAAAGTAAATAACACGTGCCCACCAGTAGAGTGCAGACATATGGAATGTGTGGGGGCTCACGAAGACGCTATGCAAACCAATGTGGGGGCTTACGAGGACGCTATGCAGACCAGATGAGGATCCTCCCTCCGTCCCTCCCACACACACACACACACACACACACACACACACACACACACACACACAC
>KN483033.1:0-20420 GCA_000787095.1 Periophthalmodon schlosseri | reverse complement strand
CCCCCCCCCGTCCCCCCCACACACACACACACACACACACACACACACACACACACACACACACACACACACATATTTAGAGACACTATAAAAACTGTCAACATGCACATTTCAGGACTCTCATCCTATCCTTTCTGTAGAGTCCGTTGTTTCATTGTTCACTTTAGCTGTTTGGAACTCATTAAAACCCTTCTGACTTTATGTTTCAGACTCTTGGTCCTCTTTGATGGTTACACCAGAAATGAACATTCTTACAGTTCCTTTGGCTATAATCTTCCGCAATATGGCATAAAATGTATTCATGTCCATGGAGAATCTTCTGGATTATGGTTTTAATTTTCTATTTTCATTAGAGCTGTGCCAAAAATTGAAAGATTGATAGATCGCAACCTAAACTTTGGTAAAGTTTGATGATAAGGCAAGTGCATTTTAAGGGCCAGGTCTACAGCCAATCCTGTGGCATTACCACTCACATGTTTAGGTAAAAGCTCTGAGTCAGGGCCAGCATGTCTTCTTCTCCTCTCGTGCGTTTCACAAGTATTGACTTAAATCTACACAATTTGTCTAAAAGTCCAGTGTCTCCTTTCCGAAGCAGAAAGGAGATTATTATTATTATAATCCAAGTTACAGAAGGTAAACTATTTTGTCACCATTTATGAATTCCCATAATGCCAAGCCCTAATTTCCATGAAATCATACAGGTGATGTGTCACCTCTAGAAATTTACACTGTGGTGCTTTAAAACTAAATATATGATGGGGCTGGCACTGACTAGGCTACTGTTTCATGGACCCTCTAGCTACAACAGTGAGTTTGTATATGTTATAATAATTATGTATAAAAGTAGAACTACTACATTCAAATAAGTTATGATACTGAACCGAGCTGGTGTCTGACCTGGGAAGTTGCGGCAGCGTGTCCGCAGCGTTTCGCCCACAGGAGACATACCCAGGACAATGTGTAGGTTGTTGGCACTCTTGTTGACAAAGAACTGCCACAGGCTCTCTTTGGAGGGGCCTGCTCCACTGTTCAGAGCCTCCTCCCTCACCTGGTTCAACAGAGACTCCTTCTCATCATCAGAGAATAGAGCTGGAACGATGCCTGCAAAAGCACATGGAGAGTGAGACAGGAGCTTGGAGAGGAAAAACTGGGAACGTGACATATTCTGCAATCCCTATAGTTTATACTGAGCTAAAAGACAGATATGAATTCTATGGTGGAATTTGCTATTTAACTGTTAGAAGGGCAGGAGGTGAGGGCAGAAGGCAGGAGGACTGGGCAAAGGGCAGGAGGTGAGGGCAGGAGGAGAGGGCATAGGGCAGGAGGTGCAGGTGAGGACAGAGGGCAGGAGGTGAGAGTAGAGGACAGGAGAGGTACCTGAGGTCAGCATGTTGTTGATGAGCTCCAGGAAGCCCTCCTCAGCCACGTGTGCATCAGTGAACAGAAACACACACTTCTTATTTTCTATGCCCAGTTTGAGGTAGAGTGTCTTCAGGTCGTCGCGGAGGTTGGACTCTCCATAGCCTCTGCTCAGGATGATCTCAAACACCTACAACACAAGGACAGGCTTCACAGGGCTGAATATGTACCAAATATCTGTACTTAAAAAGGTGCAGTGTAAATTTTCTGGTGGCCCGTCACCTGCTTGCCTCATGAACATGCAATTATTATTGCCTTGTATGTTCCACAATATGTAGTATATTCTCTGTTGTGATTGCCAAGTTCTATGCCTTTTTTATGGAGAAAAGCAGGTTTTGGACCATCTATCTTAAATAGTACCCCTTTATAGGGCCCCTTTACTGTACTTCTACCATAAGGAAATAAGTGAGTGTATTTTGAATGATTTACCCATGGCAAACCCAGCAGCGTGAGCTGGGTGTGTGCCAGTCTCTCCTCGTGAAAAGGGCACTGTAACACTGAAGTAACCCTTTCAGTTTTAGTTTCAGTTTTTAGTTTATTTTGTTCCAGTCATTTTTCATTTTACATAACTTGTTGCTATATGACCAGGCAGACCTTACTAAACTGTCCCACAACAAAAGAAAGAATCTTTGTTGAAATCTTTGTTTAAGCCCTTTACGTTTAAGCAAAATACATGAAACATTTAAAGGTCTAAAGTATTTTGATTTAATCCACATCTACATAAACCTGGCTTATGTGGATGTGGCACTTTGTGGAACAGCCCTCAGATCTCTGATAAATGAACCTACAACCTGAGGCCTGTTGCTAGAATCAGGTTGAACTTACTCCTTGGAGTTGTGGAGTCTCTTCTTAGTTGATAAAACCAAACCATTGCAGACTATGTAACTTCAGGTTCATGTGTTGCTTAAAGCTGGATGCAAACTTTTCTCTGTCAAACCCCAAACGTGTAGCTGCTGCAGCACAGATCAGGCGGAGACCGGCACGATTCAGCCAATAGGTGATTGGTCCATGTTGTTTTTTCTAACTCTAAACCAAATCTTACCCTGGTGTGGAGTCTGTTACCTTGGTGATTCAAACTGAACTAAACCAGATCTCTTTTCAGTGACAGAAACCTCAAAGTAAACCTGAACTTACCGCACACTCAAATTAAACCAGATTCTAGCAATAGGCCTTTGAAGTTAAACATGAATCTGTAGCTGGTGTTTTCTGTCACCACAACAAGGGGCATTTGTGTAGTGCTTCAGTCAGTACAGTTTTTTTTGTTGCACTTTTTAAGTTACTGCAATGTACTTTTACACTATTTGAATCCCATATCTTCTTAAAGCAGTAAATCCTCCTGCTCTTGCCATACCTCACAGCCCGCGGTGAAGGCTCCTAGCTTGGTGAGGGACTGCTTCCCTGAGCCCCCCACTCCCACCAACAAGGCATGTCCCCGGTCCATGCGCAGGATGCGGTGGACACGGGTCACATGCTCCAGGGCCTCGTCAAAAAGAACCAGCTTCATCCTGGACTTTCCTTCATTGTACTCCTCCAGGATCTCCTGCACAGACAAGAGGCCATGTTCACATGCACACACAGAATAACACAGAACCTGCTTGTCTCCATGAAGATGTTATAGCTTTGCCTAGAATGTTGCATAGTACAAATTCATGTTTTTCAAGTATTTTTGAGCAATAGAACACCTGCAATTCAATAAATGTGAGACTGATATGTTTAATCCTACTTATTTCCACCTACTTCATCGATCCTGTCCTCGTCATTTCTTCTTAAGTCTTGGTTTAGTCCTTGTGCAGGTCTGGGTTAGTCTCTGTACAGCCCTGGTTTAGTCCTGGTTCATTATTTCTGTATTCCATATTCAGTCCTGATATAGTCATGATTTAGTCCTTACTCAGTCCTGGTTTAATCCTTAATCAGTCTTGGTGTATGCCTTGTTGAATCCTGGTTTAGTCCTGGTTTAGTCCTGGTTCAGTCCTGGTTCAGTCCTGGTTTAGTCCTGGTTTCAGCCCTTGTTTAGCCCTGGTCCAGTATTTATGTATTCCTTGTTCACTGATTTAGTCCTGGTTTAGTCCTGAGTTAGTCCTGGTTCAGTCCTGGTTCAGTCCTGGTTTAGTCCTGGTTTAGTCCTGGTTTAGTCCTGGTTCAGTCCTAGTTCAATCTTAGTTCAGTTGTAATTTAGTTTTTGTTCTGGCCCTCTTCAGTTGTACCTTCACTCCTGACATTTACATTTAACATATACAGTTGAAACCAGAAGTTTACATACACTATATAAAAGACATGTACACTTTTTTTTCCCTCACTGTCTGACGTGAAATCAGACTAAACTTTTTCTGTTTTTGGATTGTCTAAAAGTCCAGTGTCTCCTTTCCGAAGCAGAAAGGAGATTATTATTATTATAATCCAAGTTACAGAAGGTAAACTATTTTGTCACCATTTATGACAATTAGGATTACTAAAATTATTTCTATTTGCTAAATGCCAGAATAATGAGAGAAGGATTTTTTAAGACATTTTTTCATTACTTTCTTCAAAGTCAGATGTTTCCATACATTTCACTAGTATTTGGTACCATTGCCTTTAAACTGTATGACTTAGGTCAAACATTTTGGATATCCTTCCACAAGCTTCTCACAATAGTTGGCAGGAATTTTGGTCCATTCCTCCTGACAGAACTGGTGTAATTGAGCCAAGCTTGTAGGCCGCCTTGTTTGCACATGCCCTTTCAAGTCTGCCCATGAATTTTCAGTAGGATTGACATCAGGGCTTGGTGATGGTCACTCCCAAACATTGACTTTGTTTTCTTAAAGCCACTTTGTAACCAGTTTGGCAGTATGCTTTGGGTCATTGTCCATTTGGAAGACCCATTTGCCCCCAAGCTTTAACTACCTGGCTGATGTCTTGAGATGTTGCTTCATTATTTCCACATAATGTTCTTTCCTCATGATGCCATCTATTTTGTGAAATGCACCAGTCCCTCTTGCAGCAAAACAACCCCACGACATGATGCTGCCACCCCCGTATTTCACAGTTGGAATGATGTTCTCAGGCTTGCAAGCTTCCCCCTTTTTCCTCCAAACATAACGATGCACATTATGGCGAAACAGTTCAATTTTAGTTTTGTCAGACCACAGAACATGTCTCCAAAAATTAAGGTCTTTGTGTGCATTTGCAAACTGTAATCTGGCTTTATGTTTCTTTTAGAGTAAGGGCTTCTTCCTGGCAGAGTGGCTTTTCAGCCCATGCCGGTACAGTACTCGTTTCACTGTGGATAATGACACTTACCTGACTTATCAGTTTCAGCCAGCATCTTCACAAGGTCTTTTGCTTTTGTTCTTGGATTGATATGCACATTTCAGACCAAAGCACGTTCATCTCTTAGACACAGAACCTGTCTCCTTCCTGAGAAGTATGATGGCTGGACATTCTCATGGTGTTTATACTTGCATATAATTGTTTGAACAGATGAACATGGCACCTTCAGGCATGTGAAAATTGAAAATCTGGTTCATCCAACCAGACCTGTGCAAATCCACAATTCTCTTCCTGATATCTTGGCTTATTTCTTCTGACTTTCCCATGATGTTACACAAAGAAGCAGTGTGTTTCAGGTGCCTTCAAATACATCCACAGATGTGTCTCTAATTAACTCAAATGTTGTCAATAAACCAGAATCAGAGCTTCCAAATACATGACATTTTAATCTGGGTTTTCCCAAAGTGTTTAAGTGCGTAGTAATCTTACTTTATGTAAACTTTTGACTTTGAAGAAAGTAATGAAAATTTGTCTTAAAATGTCCTTCTCTCATTATTCTGGCATTTAGCAAATAGAATTAATTTTGGTAATCCTATTTGACCTAAAACAGGAAAAGTTTAGTCTATTTTCATGTCCGACAGTGAGAAAAAAAACGCATGTGTCTTTTTTATATAGTATATGTAAACTTCTGGTTTGTATAGAAAGTGTTAGTTTTGACCTCAAACAGAGCTTTGGAGGCCTCGTAGTCTTGGATGTCGTCGTAGATTCGGGACTCGGACTCGCTGAGAGCCGTCATGTAGTCCCCGAACAGGATAGGCTCCTTCAGAACGGCCTCAGCCTCCGCACGGAAGTGCTCCTCCACCAGGCTGCGCAGGTGCCTCTGGACCTGGAGGACAATAGGACAACATATGCTCACCCAGGACTAGGGCTGCAAGATTAATCACCATCAAAATTGCATTTTGAATGATTGCAATGAGAAATCGCAAAGACTGCAATTATTTAGCAATTTCTTCTGTAAACAAAAAATATCCTCTTATTATGAAAAAAATGGCTTGCTCTGGATCTCAGACCTCTGAAATGCATATGATTCTTTTATTAGTTTGTCTCAAATGTTATTGCTCCTGAACATCTTTAAAATGTGAAGTTTGAACAGAATCCTGCCACCTAAACATTGCATATAGAATCATGATCCCAATGCTTTGGCTGAAAAATCACAATTAGATATTTTTTTTCAAAATCTCTACCCACTGCCATATTGGATGCAGTTGCTGATGTATACAAATTTCAAAGTTCAAAAGACAATAGTATTTAAAGCCCCTCTGTGTTACAGTTCAGAATTATACAGGGCTGTGTAGAAGCAAGCCCACTCATCATGAGGATGTAAAATTTGTGAGGTCATTTTGAACAACAGAAAGAAGTGCTTTATTTATTTTATTTTATTGATACTTTGCAGTGACATTGTTCTGGGGGTGTTCTACATGTATGTCTATTACAGAATGTGTAGCAGTTTCCATGGTCACACAATGCACAGATTAGCAAACACTGCCAAAAAAGTTTTAAGATAAGTCTGAAAACTCAAGAAAAAATACAAAATGGATTTAAACAACACATTTTCAGAAGCCTGTGATACGAGCCTATGAATCCGAGTGTTCATGGTTCTATTTAGGTGTAAGATTTTCAACAAAAAGGAGAGAGACCAACTGAAAAACCGTTGGCTAATGCTAGCTTGTGACTGTAATTATATATGTAAGAGACTGATTTAACAGCACACATCAACTGTTGTAGTTCCAACTAAGTCAGATTGTGTTAAAATAAATCTCAGATTAAAGTCTAAAAAAGCCTCAGCCTGAGCAGTGTCTACAATTAGCAACACACCCCCAGGGAATGTTGATGACATCAGCTGTAAAATATCAATATATTATCAGAAAATGTACGCGGTGGAGCTTTAAATGCGGGGTGTTTGTCAAGTGAATGAAGTATATCAATATGGTCTAGTGTACCGTTTACTCACATAAGAAATGGGATAAAATCAGATTAGAAAAAGAAGATACCAAAGCTTTATCCGCCTCGTTGATGAGTCTGTCGTGGAATATTCTTAAGCACTCGTTCCTCCAGGCCCGCACAAACTTGTCCACGCTCACGTACCTGCGCAGAGAGGGGCCATATGCTTAGCTATTTATATACAGTTGTGCTCATAAGTTTACATACCCTGGCAGAATTTGTGATTTTTTTGGCCATTTTTCAGAGAATATGAATTATAACACACAAACTTTTCTTTTGCGCATGCTTAGTAGTTGGGTGAAGACATTTATTATCAGACAACTGTGTTTACTTTTTTTAAATCATAATGACAACAGAAACTACCCAAATGACCCCATCAAAAGTTTATTTATTATCAGACAACTGTGTTTACTTTTTTTAAATCATAATGACAACAGAAACTACCCAAATGACCCCAATCAAAAGTTTGCATACCCCAGTTCTTAATACCGTGTATTGCCCCTTTAACATCAATGACAGCTTGAAGTCATTTGTGGTAGTTATGGATGAGGTTCTTGATTTTCTCAGATGGTAAAGCTGCCCATTCTTCATGGTAAAAAGCCTCCAGTTCCTGTAAATTCTTCGGCTGTCTTGCATGAACTGCATGTTTGAGATGTCCCCAGAGTGGCTCAATGATATTGAGGTCAGGAGACTGAGATGGTGACTCCAGAACCTTCACTTTATTCTGCTGTAGCCAATGACAGATCGACGTGGCCTTGTGTTTTGGATCTTTGTCATGTTGAAACATCCAAGCATGGGACATGCACAGCTTCCGGGCTGATGAGTGCAAATTCTCCTCCAGTATTTTCTGATAACACGCTGCATTCATCTTGCAATCAATTTTGACCAAGTTTCCTGTGCCTTTATAGCTCACACATCCCCATAACATCAGCGATCCACTTCCGTGTTTTACAGTAGAATGGTGAACCTTTCATCATTGGCCTTGTTGACCCCTCTCCAAATGTAACGTTTATGGTTGTGGTTCAGTTTTGGTCTCATCACTTCAAATGACTTTGTTCCAGAAGTTTTGAGGTTTGTCTCTGTGCTGTTTGGCACATTGTAAGCGGGATGCTTTGTGGCATTTCCCTAATAATGGCTTTTTTCTGGCGACTCGACCATGCAGTCCATTTTTCATCAAGTGCCTCCTTATTGTGCATCTTGAAACAGCCACACCACTTTTTTCAGAGGGTCCTGTATTTCTGCTGAAGTTATTTGTGGGTTTTTCTTTGCATCCCGAACAATTTTCCTGGCAGTTGTGGCTGAATTTTTTGTTGGTCTACCTGACCTTGGTTTTGTTTCAACAGAATCCCGCATTTTACACTTCTTAATTAGTGTCTGAACACTGCTGATTGGCATTCTCAATTCGTTGGATATCTTTTTATATCCCTCTCCTGTTTTATACAGTCCAATTACCTTTTCCCGCAGATCCTTGACAATTCTTTTGCTTTCCCAATGACTCAGAATCCAGGAACGTCAGTGTAGCACTGGATGAAAGATGCAAGGGTCTGTCAGGAGCCCAAAAACTTACTTACCTTTTATACACACACACTGATTACAAGCAAACAGATGACAGGTGAGGATGGTTATCTTTAGTAGCCATTCAAACCTGTTTGTGTCAACTTTTGTGCATGTTATCAGGCCAACATCACCAGGGTATGTAAACTTTTGATCAGGGCCCTTTGGGTAGTGTCTGTTGATGATGATTTAAAAAAAAAAAAAGTAAACACAGTTGTTTGATAATAAATGGCTTCACTCAACCACTAACCATGAGTAAAAGAAAAGTTTTTGTGTTATCATTCATATCTCTGGAAATTTTGTGTTATCATTCATATTCTCTGGAAAATGGCCAAAAAATCACAAATTCTGCCAAGGTATGTAAACTTATGAGCACAACTGTATATAACTAGTGCTAACCACTCAGCCAGCATGAACAGTTACGACTCTCTCCACACAGTAGCAGGGTTCCCAGTTTGATGTCCAGATAGTGGAAGGTCTTTCCCTGTTTACATGTTTTGTCTCTGTCTGTGTGGCCTTACTCATTAACTTAAACGCAGTGTAGGACCAGGAACGTCGACCTATAGCTCAAGTTCTGGAGAAGAGTCCCTGCTTCGTTCAGTGTGTGTGAATCAAAAGTTTGGATGTTTCTCTCAAAAACAGTTAATCTACCATGTCATGTCATTATTTGCTTCCCTTTGATTTTGCTATTTTATTTTGACATTATTTACCTTGTTTCTGCTGCAAATTTACTTCCTGCGCTCATTGTGACCCCTTTGATTATGACCCCGCCCTGTTGTGCTGCGCCTGTTTGTCATTAGTCTGTGTTCCCTGCCTCATTTGCCAGATTGTCGCGTTATGTGAATGGCCTGTATTCGTGCCTTGGCCTCATTAAATCTACGTCAAACTTCTCCTGACTGTGGATCTGTTTTGAGCCATTTATTGTACATACCTGACACCCATAGCATTACATAAGCCCCTGCCCTCCATCTGAAATTATGACATCAAACTCTACAACATGAATGGAGCCAATAGGTTGGTGGTTTTGGCTCTTGGATGTGCAGCCCTGATCTGCTCCTCCGGTTGGCCGTACCTCTCGGGGTGGGTCATGGTCAGCCCGTGGTATACTCTGGACAGGTCTCGCAAGTTGAAGATGTAGTGGAACTTGGAAGGAGTGGGAGGGAGCTCTCTGATGATGTTGTTGTAGAGCTCCAATGTGCACATGGTCACTGTGTCACAGGCCTTCTGCACCACGTCCTCAAACATCTGCAGGTAATTTACAACAGAGAGAAGACTGTTTCAAAAGGCACTGCAGGACAATAGAAAAGGATGAATGTAAAGCTTTTGCGTAGATAACAGATAAAGAGCTCTTGCAGTTGTTGCAATCCCAGCATGCACCTCCAAATCCCACACTGGTTGTGTAGCAATGGAGAATTTCTATAAAAACTAACCACATCAGCTGCAATGAACAAACTTTATGGGAGTTTCAGAGATTGTGGATTATTTTGCATTTGGCAAGAAAGCCTGAGCCTTTATTGGATTTACAAAGCTCCAGATTGATCAGAGAAGTTGATTTCTGCAACTAAACAGGCTAACAGCTAATCAAACTGTACATTAATTAAGCTATGAATGTATTTTTATATATATTTTTACATTGTTTTTTAAAATTTGGTTTTATTTGAATGATTCAACTATTGTCATAACAATTCAAAAACTGTAAGTTTGTGTATTGTCGATTAGCATTAATTAGGCAGAGAGAGAGTAGTTTGAACAGAAATGATTCCAAATGCTTTTTGCTAAACACTTTTCATTTGCTTAATGTTAACTGACTGCTTAGAAACGTCAGTTGAAGAAAATAAAATAACAAGCACATTTTGTTTTTGCTATTCCATCAATTTTACATCATTTAAACTGTCAATATCAGTAAACCTTATAGGTACAGTACTTTATAATTTTCACAAACATCTCCAGGGACCCCTATTTGATGATATAAGAAAGGTACAAAAGTAAAGAAAAGTAAACCAGATGTCCATAGTTAAGGTAAAATCTACGCAATCTACTCTTTAAAATCATAAAACTTAACACTTAAAAACACGTAAAATGCCTTTTGAAGTTAGAATTTCTCAACTTAATATGGGTGAAAGTTGATCTTAAAAAATACATTTCACCCCAAGTACCAAGACCATACCTGGAAAAAAACAGGTCTAAAATAGGCCTTTATCTGGACTAATTAAGAAATGAATTGGAAGTAAACCTGGTCTAATTCAGAAAAGGTCATAACATAACATAAGACCTTGGTGTGTCCTTTGAGCACGGAGGCGTAGATGAGGTGCAGGGACTCCATGGCGGGGAAGGGGATGCTGAAGACACTGAAAAGGCTGGTGAAGCGTGGGTCTACCTCGTTACGGCCTCCTCCAGCTTTGCCCATGGCTGCAATGAAGCCCAGGTCCTTGAGCAGTTTGTAGTTGAGCTCTTTGCTGCGGTCGTAGATGCCCCCGCGGTCGAGCAGTAACTTGAGCAGAGCGATGGGCTGCTGTGTGCCATAGCTGTCCACCTACACATAAGAGGGACAGATACAGTGGTCACTGAGGCTATCTGAATGATCACTCTAGACATGTGGTGCCCAGCCTGGCCTTTGACTGTTCCAGAGCACATGACGCATCTGCACACTGACTGGAAAAGAGTGCAGGAGACAAAGCACTAAACTGTAAAGTTGAAGTGATACATTTCATTGTGAATGTTACGAGAATAGTCAAAATGAGAGGCAAAAGACCTCTCATCTCATCATAACCAAGCATTCTCTGCTTGGTTATGTGTCTGGTCACAGGCCCTGCTACATTCAAACAGAAAGTAGGAGGGAGAAGCTTGTCCAGCCAATAATACTGTATCATCTATAATATTTAACAACAGAAATAGCCAGGGCCATTAAGGCTGAATGGAGGTTCGTCAGGCTGAAACTGTAAACAATAGCTGTTTACAGTTTCAGTGTAGTTAGCTCCTCCTTTCAGTTAGATATAAGGCAGTGTCCACCAGCTATCTGACCATAACTGAAGAAGCGGCTTGGATGAGCAGCAACTTTTTGTCCAATTGACAGATTTAACTTTGGCTTTTACAATATTGTATCAGACTAAAATTATAGTCGTTGGTGTGAGTGACATTGGGGTTACTATGAGAACGAGCACACAGACTACAGAAACAGCAGAGGACAGCAGACAGACAGTAGAGGGGGCACCTTGGGCATGTTCATGTCATCCATAAAGATAAGCAGCCTCTTGCCCATAGGTGGGCCATACGTCTCCTTGGTCCTCTTCTCCACATTGGCCTCCAGGTTCCTCTGGATGTCCATCGAGGTGGTTCTGGATGAGAAGTTGATGGTCATTGTGATCTGTCAATCAAACGTCCAAGAGTTACAGTCAGAAATGAGACAGGGACCTGCAGTACATGGACAATATCTCTGTACTCACTGAGGCCAAACCACATGAAACAAAAGCATAAGTCAGTCTTCACTTCACTTCACTTGGCACAACACAAAGTTGAAATTATTCTGTGAAAATTGCCCTAAAACATTATATTATTTAATGATATACAATCTAAGTTGCCAGTTGACTGAACTCTAGGCGAAGAGATTGTTTACCCAATCCCCTTTTACTGTGTATACAACATTTATTTATTTTTGTGCTTGGATATGCTCTTCAGATTTCACTACACGGTACATCTGTGCTAAACCTTAGAGTCATCCAGGTTCTTGAGGAAGTTCTGGATGGTGGCTGTTTTGGAGGTGCCCGACTCTCCCACTAGCAGCACAGGTCTCTTGGTCTTCATCTGCTGCTCCAGGATCCAGCTGGTCCGGGCCGTGTCGATGGTGGGCACTGGAGGAGGGGCAGAGTGGTTAGCATAAGGAGAGGGAAACCTGACCAACTCCCCCTTCTTCTCTATACTAATACAATAACCCTTAAGATCACAATCAAATACTTTTAAGCTCTACTTTCTATTTTTTACTCACAGACACTAAGAATCATAATTTTATTTATTTTTAGTCGGCACAGCATTGACACCAACAAAAGAAATGTAATGCCTGACTAGACCTATACAGACAGAGACATCAAGACCTACCCAGGATGTCAGCAAACTTCATGTCAGGGTTGTGCACGTATTTGGACACCAGCGAGTGCCAGGGAACCCACTTCATCTGCTTTCCGTCAAAATGGAAATCGTACAGAGTGGGCAGGTGTCCTGGAGCAGAGCGCATACAGGTCTTCAAATTTAACTGTCACAGTCACCTTGGGTTTTAAGCTGCTGTAACCCATTTTTAAACCATAAGAGGAGGGAGTAGGTGTTTTAAAGATAACTAATTCTTAGCTCTCACAAACCCATGGTTAGTATAAACATGCATGAATTTTCTGACTTGTTTTTCAAGTCAGAAAGTTTTTTAAGTGAAAACTGCAGTACAGTAGTCTAATTTTGTCTGTAAGTGCTGCTTTTACAATACTGTAGTTGTGTAGCTTGAAAAACATAGGTTTGATAATCATTCAATATTTGTGATTTTTCCTGTGGCTCCACATCTCCAGGACATTCTTCTAAAAAATAAAACACAAGTTGACATATTTACCTGGGATTTGACCAGGTCCAGCAAAGACCTTCTCCTCTTGGATCAGAGTCAGACATGAAACCTTTTTGACAAACTCATCAAACATGACTCTCTCCGTCTCCAGCAGAGTGGCCCCCAGGGAGCAGTAGAGAGCCTCCAGGAAGAGGGCCTCCACCACGTCGGGCCCCGGGGCCTCCTGCTCCAGCAGAGCATCCAGCATCAGACACAGCTGTGTGACCTGCAGAGGCGCAGTGTTAGGGCCCGGGGCCACTGTCACCATACACATGTGTACTGATGTGTATGAGACACCTCCTCACCATGTTCAGGTCTGTCTGAGGCACCATGGTCTTCAGTTTCTTGCCCTGTTTGCCGTCCACGATGCCATATATGATCAGGTCGATGCAGCAGTGCACATACTTCTCAAACAGCTGGTTCAGTGTTTCCTGCATGGGGACACAAACTGCACTTTACCAAACACATGCTAATAAAACATGAGGGCTGAGATCCAAGCATGTGTAAGAACGAAAGGACGGCCTGGGCCAACCTGTGGGTCAGTGGATCTGACCACTCTATTGACGATGGTTATGCTATGAGCAGAAATCAAACCAGCAACCTTCAAATCAGAGGATGAGCTCCCACCAACTGAGCTTCTGTCGCCCCAATAAGGATTTCACTGTAGCTTGGTCATGGTCAATAATCGTGAATTATTGTGATAGTTCTTTTCACAATATGCATAATATAAATAGTATAGGTAGAACTGATTTTTCCAATCAATGTAACAAACATAAAATTAGAAGTCTGTATTATGCTTTAAACTAATTAAATAGGTCATATACACCTCACTAACTCTTCTACATCAGTCACACTCCCTCAGACGGCAATAGGTTATGACATGATCAAACACTTTACCTTCAGGGGTCTGTTTTCCAACCATCTCTGCCAGTACGGTGTGTAGCGCAGGTTTTTAGGGTCCACAAACACCATCCCACAGCGGGACACTGTGGCAGGAGAGGCATACTGCAGATCCCCCACCTGGAAGCACCAGACAATGGTGTCATGTTGCACACCCTCGTTCCCCTGTGGTACTGCCTCACCTCCAGATCCTCCTCCCCTCTGATACCGCCTCCCCGGTGACCATGCCCCACCTCCAGACCCTCCTTCCCTGTGATCCTTTGTGTTGTCACGATGCTAAAATTTCACTCAATTTCAATACTAAGGAAGACCACTGAATACTAATTCTGATACCAAAACGTTAATAAAAAAAAAAAAAAACACTCTTTATTAAGACAATAGAATGCAATTTTTAACATTAAATTGTAGTACTTCTTTTATATTATCATGTGGTCTTATATCTGTGTAATCCCTCAGTCATACAGGTAGGTTCCATAGTGGTCCATGGTATACTAGTCTATGTGGTGACTGATATATTGGGCCGATATTTGGACTTTTTAGTGTATCGGCTATCGGCCTTAAATCTCCAGTATAGGCCAATATTTTGTTATGGTTTATTTGCTGCCTAGAATGTACACGCAAAGCTTTATTTTAAAACTTTAATACAAAGAGATAACTGCACTAAAAACGGGCTTGGGCGGAGTTTGTAGTAAATTTAAATTGCAACATTTGAGGAAAAAAAACAAAATTGGCCGTATATCAATACTAGCTTTAATATTGACTCTCCCACTAGCAGCACAGGTCTCTTGGTCCTACTAGCTTTAATATCGATTAGTATCTTTTGAGAACCTTAGTGGTGCTGCTCCACGTCCAGACCCTCCTCTTCTATGCCCATGCCACACCTGCAGACCGTTCCTTGGGGTACTGTCTCACCTCAAAGAGCAGGGCACAGTGGTTTTGGAGGCGAATGCGTTCTCCGTTGGCCAGTGTGAGGAGCTTGTTGTCGTCCATCACAGAGTTCATGTTCTCCACCCAGAGGGCATCCACGTCTCCATCAAACAGAATGTACCTGCCACAACATCAGGACAGTTAGACTACAGTTATATCGCTGTTCACCTGTTAAAAACAATATTATCATTATCATTTGTACTATCTATGTATTTTGTAACCATGGAAATGTACTGAATGTCCTAGTTAGTCAAAATGTATTGTTTGCAAGAATGCTACAATAAGGCCACAAGGAAAAAATGAGCTAAGAGTCTGTGTTTACCAAGGTCATAGATAATAAACAGGATACCATAAAACTACTCTATACCATCTTAGAATACGGCCAGTGCAGACAGGAACTTCTTCATGTATGTGCTGTCCCCTTTGATCAAAGGTTAATTAAACCATTTTTTGACTTTACTGAAGCCACCCATCAAAATAAAAATATTTTTAATCTTCATTTGAGCTGGTAGAGAAAACATTAAAGTTTGTGCCAGTTTTTAATTAGTGCCAATAAGCCATGAATAAGATATTAACAATAAATGACAAACAACCTACATATTATGCAGTTAAAGCACATATTGCCCCTGTTGTACTCTCCCGTACCAGGACTAGGTGCACAGGTGCCGATCCTGTGGGTGCCGAGGGGTGAGGGCACCCACGTGAATTTCCCCCCCATCTCAAATTGACTCTTTTTAAAATTTTTGCAAGTGTGCGCTAACAATATTATGTAGTCTGTCTCTCGCTCCTCTCTCTCCCTCTCTTTGCACTGTAATTTCAGTCACTGCGAATCCGATCTGAGGTCAGACTGGGGCAACTGTGTTTCCCCTTGTGCGATAATGGTTAAATCTTCCAATTAAGTTGCAGCTAGTTTGTAGCTGATGCCTTTCTCCTTCTTCAAGATAATAACGTTGCTACATCACTGGAGTGTAGTCTCTGATTGGTTGATGTGGCGCATCAAATGCCAAAAGTTCAGCTTTTTGAACTCTAGTGTCTGACTCTTTGGGCTCGCAAACAGAGTGTCCAACGCGTGAACGCTCAAGGGTCAATGTCGGATTTGCTCCGCGCTGACACATGAAAACGCTCCACAGGAATGCAGGATGATCTAGACGCTGTTATGGCTTTCTTTACCTTAAATCTTTATTTGTATTGTTATGGATCTTTTTGACTTAACCTTCATAGTACCATCTGTTGTTATGCATGGGTGTATCTCTTGTTTGTGTGTCTAGCGGCTTCCAGCCACTTTGACTAGACTAAACAATTGTTTTGATGCTATAAATACACTGTATGTATTTTCAGCTGTCAGCTGAAAAGAGAAGACACTATTAAGGACAACTGCTCTTTGACAGCTCTTTGACAATTGTGCACAATTGATTCAATAAACCAGACTTTTTGATTCAAGACAACTTCTCTGTTTATTTTATATTTTTAAGGTTTTTACTATAGAAATTCCACAACAACGCACATCCTCCATAGACTTTGCATGTAAACTGGACGCCTAAGCATTAGTCCTCCAGGTACTGCCCAGTTTATAAGTTCTATTTGCAGTGTGGTTGGGGAATGAGTTTAGGAAAATACTATTATAGTGTGATGTCATGTGAAGCCAAACTATTGTTGTTACTTGGAAATTAGCTCACTGCAAGTTCACTGTCAGGAGCACCTAGCTAGAGGAATAACCTAACAGCTCCACAAAGCTGTACCTTCCATGTAGCTCTAAATAAAGGTGTCCATACCTGCGCTCCTTCTTGTCGGTGGCCCGGTTGATGTCTCTGAAGATGTTAGAGAGGATGCCGTCAGTCCAGTCCCTTGTGTCTGGGTCCAGGATGCCGTACAGCTCAATGACACTCATGGCTTTGGGGTTCAGAGGGTACAGCTTGGTCAGCAGTCCCAGCCTGTAACAGGAGGAACACACAGTCAGCGCTTTGTCATAACCAAGTTCCCCTTCACATCCCCACCTCTTCGGGACGCACCTGCTCTGGGCCTGGCACAGGGTGCTGATCACCACGGACTTGCCCCCACCCGTCGGGCCCACAACCATGGTGGTGTGTCTGGTCATCATGGTCTCATACATCTGAACCACTTTGTCCACCTGAGTGGGAGCAGATAACAGGGCATACTGTCAACTTCAGGGTATTGGTATTTTAGTTCACTTACATGCACTATTGCAATTTTGTGTGTCATTAGCTTTGCTCCCAGCCAATCAGAGGACTGGAGGATACATTCCAATATAAACTACCTAAGTCTTGCTGTATAAAACTTTTATTGCCTAGATGAAACCTGTGTCTCTGCGCTCCAGAAGGGAAATCTTAGCTCTCTTATTTGATTTGTCAAAAGGTATGACAGTTCACTTACATGGCCAGCAAGAACCACAAGCTTTGAAAAAACTTTACAAAGACAAGTGGGTCTGGAATCGTATCCTGTCTCCCCAATTTCAGAGGGTATGACTGACAGTTGGATTAACCAATCAAAGAAATGCATGGTACATTTGTATCAAACATGGCGGCTTACACGAGGACAGAGAAACAGCGCAGATTTCTGTAGAATCAACAATCAAAGGACCAAACTCTTATTTATCGCAGGTAAAATAAGTGCTATATTTTGTTCTGAATGATATAAGAGTTTTGGAGAGATGTTTTCTACATCTGAGAGATACATGCTATAAATTACCAGCTGCAGTTGGACCGTCCCAAGTTAGAACATTTTATGGTCCAATTCCAGACCCTTCTGGATTTGTAAAAGGGACTGACTGGTCAGGCAAATAGTATACTGGTTTAAATTAAATTACATTATTGGCTTGGATTTAAATTTCTCCTCTGACAAGTGATGAAGAGGGTGCAAGGTTGCCAAGCTAAGTCAGTCCTGTATGACATTTTAGACAGCCAAAGTATAGAATGCTCAGTGGGAAATACCACTAAATCAATGTGCTGAACCTACATTGTGCTGTTGTGGCACCCTCACCTGGTTGGGTAGGAGCACATATTTGTTGTCCTGCAGAGTGTTCTCTACAGCATCATTGAAGTCAGGGTAGCGGGCGCGGGGACAGTCCAGCCCAGGGAACAGGTCCGAGATGAGCCCCAGGAACAGAGGGACATCCTCAAACACAAACTTAGGCAGGTTCATGTCCCGCAGGGCGCGCATCAGAACCACGTCCTGCAACCACACACACAGTCAACATTAGGCCTACACCTCCTCTGCACTATGAAATGTGTATTTAATTTACAGGTTTGTTAGAAATTAAGTTTCTATTCTGCGGCTGCAAGATTAATCGAAATTTGAATGGACACAAATAGCACGTCATAAAGGCTGCAATTTTTAAAGTGCCAAAATTTGTCCTGTCTTAATCTGCGTAGAAACTGCTAACCCTGTAGTTCGTCACTTTGTCAGTTCATATATTTCTGACTTTTTGTCAATTCTCCTGGACGCATTTAAAATGTGAACTTTGAACAGAATTCTACTTTTTAAAATGCAAATTAATCGCAATGCTTGTCAGAAAAAATCTTAGATATTTTTCCCCAAATCATTCAGCCCTAGTCTATTCCTATATCTACTTCCATTTCAATGAACTTCCGACACAATCCATTTTACTTAAGACAATATGAAAATATGAAATATGCAGTTCACTATTAAGTGCATTAGGGGCTGACATAAAATGAGAGTAACCTCGCTGAGGTGTGGGGAGCCTCTCTTGAGCTCTCCAGCCATCACCAGCACAGACTTCAGAGCCCTCAGGCCGAAGTCGTAGTGTGACTGCTTAGACAGCTGCTCCCGGGCCAATTTGTACAGCACCGTCATCTTCTTAGCCAGGACCTTGTAGCACAAACATACATGAGATCAGACGGACGGAGACCGAGGGCAGAGACAGAGGACAGCACTGAGGAGTGAAGCAGAGGGACAGAAGACAGCACTGAGAAGTGAAGCAGAGGGACAGAAGACAGCACTGAGAAGTGAAGCAGAGGGACAGAAGACAGCACTGAGGAGTGAACCAGTGGGACAGAGGACAGCCCTGAGGAGTGAAGCAGCAGGACAGAAGACAGCACAGAGGAAAGATGTTTAATACAGAGGAGCACCTTGGCTAGAAGGAAGCCCTCGGAGAAAAGCATGATCTCACAGATCTGCTGCAGGTCCGGCACAATGACCACCACGGGCCTGAACAGGGCTTTGACGGACTCTGGCAGCTCTGTGCGGCCGGCATACCCTGGGTTCATGGTGATGAAGATCCCAATGCGGCTGTCCAAGCTGATCTCCTGGCCCTCAAACTGTTATCACACAAACACAAGCACTTTGAAGTGACACAGTGCATGCATTAGCAAACGCAGCCTGACAGCATATTTAGATGGTCTAAAAACTCGAGAAAAAATACAAAATGGATTTAAACAATATCTTTTTGGGAGCCTGTGAATTATTTGTTTATTTATTTATCAGAAACAATGCACATAAAAACATTTACCTACACAAAGAGGTAATATGGTGCCAGGTTATAGCAAAATTGATAATTTCCACCTGCAGTCCCTGGACAGGTTGATGTCATAAATGGCATACAATGACAGCCAATAAAATACTGTAATGATCTGATATTTTGTGTTTAGTTCAGAGTTGACAACTTTTGTTGTTCTTATAACTATTTATGTGTTCTTGTTAATGTAACTGCTTTTGATTGGACACTTGGTTGCTATGCCAACAAGTTGATGTGAAGGTTCTATTTGTCAGTTACTGGCCTGTTTAGGAGACTGGCCCCAGGAGTTGAGACTGCTGTTATTTTGCTCTTGTTTTGGCGTGGGTTACGGACTACAGTAGCCCTTGTGTTCAGAAAATGAAGAACCAGAAGAAATTTGGTGTGTTTCCTTACACCAGAATGCTACACTAGTATCAGAAGTGAGAAGCCAAACCTCCTTGGTAAAGTTTCAGTTAAGCCAACCTTGACTCTGCTGAGCTACTACTACTTAAACTAAAGGACACTGACTTCACTCCACACGTTGAAATGGCCCCTGCTTGTAAAAACCCTGACATATGATGGTAAGGCTGATTGGGAAGCATTTTATGCACAGTTTGAACTGTTGGCCCAGGCTGCAAGATGGTCCATGGAAGCAAGAGCACTCCAGTTAGCCATGTGTCTCACTGAGGAGGCTTTTTCTAGTCTAATCCTCTTGACTCCTGAAGACAGATGTGACTACAGAGCTTTAGTTGGGTTTTGAAGAGAAGGTTCGGGTCCTGATCTACCTCCAGTGTGCTTCGCTCAGAGCTGTGTAACTGCCTCTGCCCTGGTGAACAGCTCAGGCCACTTGTCAATGACACTGAAGGACTGGTTCATCGCACCTATGCCCACATGCAACCTGCCGTACAGCCTGTGCTGGCTGGGGATCAATTTCTACAGGCTCTGTCACCGTCTGACTTGTGGATATAGACACTCCTCGCTCACCATAGATCACTACAAAAAGCACTGGACATGACTTCCGTCTGCCCCTCGTGGGCACGGGACTTTCATAAAGGGGTGTAGCATAATATTCTGATATTTTGTGTTAAGTTCAGAGTTGACACCTTTTGTTGCTCTTGTAACTTAGTTGCTATAGTGTTGTGAAGGTTCTGTTTGTCAGTTTCTGGTCTGTTTTGGAGACTGGCTCTAGGAGTTGACACTGCTGTTGTTTTGCTCCTGTTTTGGTGTGGGCTACAGTAGCCCTTTTGTTCAGAAAATAAACAACCAGAAGAAATTTGGCATTTTTCCTTACATCAGAACACAGTGGCGGGCTGTGCATTT
>KN483032.1:22504-34939 GCA_000787095.1 Periophthalmodon schlosseri | reverse complement strand
AGCCGCTAAAGGCTAAACTAGCGACATACGCCATTGAGCACGGCCCATTGACTACAATGGGCGGCCACGTTTAGGCCCCGGGGCTCGGTGGGAACGCATCCAGTGACGTGAATATTTCAAATGAATTGTCTTTTGTATTGTGATTAAAAAAAAACATTAAAAAAACATTCAAAGTAAATGGCTGTGGTTAGTTCAACTCTGCTGTACACTGTTTAACAAAAAAAACACGCAAAACAAACACACAAGAGCAGGCAAGGCTAGTGTCAGGTGACTGGTCAGTGCTCTTCTAGAGTCACTTCTATAGTAATTACTTGAACACGGAGCTTTAATGTGGGAAACAGTGGATACAAATGTCTCTACATGAGCAGCCTGCCTCATAGACACAGACAGTACAGGGCATTTGCAGTGCAATACATGTGAGTGCAGAGGTATTGATCAGAGCTGGGCTGCACAGCAATGAGGTCAGGAGGTACATTATCTTAATGCACTCTGTCGGTGGAGCACATGTTACACAGGAACATAGGAATCACAGAATAATCTCTACAGGCTCCGATACAGCGTCGCCATTCAGAGGCACTTCCTGTGTTTCTGTAAAATAAGCCTCTTATTCCCCTCATCCCCTGCAGTCATGTGACCCAAGTATCCCCTGCAGTCATGTGACCCAAGTATCCCCTGCAGTCATGTGACCCAAGTATCTCCTGTAGTCATGTGACCCAAGTATCTCCTGTAGTCATGTGACCCAAGTATCTCCTGTAGTCATGTGACCCAAGTATCTCCTGTAGTCATGTGACCCAAGTATCTCCTGTAGTCATGTGACCCAAGTATCTCCTGTAGTCATGTGACCCAAGTATCTCCTGTAGTCATGTGACCCAAGTATCTCCTGTAGTCATGTGACCCAAGTATCTCCTGTAGTCATGTGACCCAAGTATCTCCTGTAGTCATGTGACCCAAGTATCTCCTGTAGTCATGTGACCCAAGTATCTCCTGTAGTCATGTGACCCAAGTATCTCCTGTAGTCATGTGACCCAAGTATCTCCTGTAGTCATGTGACCCAAGCACAATGGAGCATCTCAAGACAAAACCAAACGTGAAATCAGATTTGGTTTTTCAGTGACACGTGAAACAAAGGAGCTCATTGGTCACTTATCATTTTGAATAAAAAGACATTTCTCTCACCCCAGATTAAGAGTTTAGTGCTTCACTCTTTTAATTCTGTAGCCATATTTGTTTTGATACTCTCCTCTGTACCACATATTCACTCTCCCTCCTCTGTACCACATATTCACTCTCCCTCCTCTGTACCACATATTCACTCTCCCTCCTCTGTACCACATATTCGCTCTCCCTCCTCTGTACCACATATTCACTGTCCCTCCTCTGTACCATATATTCGCTCTCCCTCCTCTGTACCACATATTCATCATTCACTCTTTTTACGTCCAAAACATCCTTCCTTTCCCAAACTTGCATAAGCACTTAAACACTTTATTTGCACAAGGTTATGGCGAAGCGACAAGCCCGACTTTCATTTAGTGACATTCAAAATAATAAATATCCAGCACTATTTCTAAAGGTGTCATTATGGATTTTTCAATAACGCTTTGGCGGCCCAGCTGTGATAAACAAGATATGAACCTTGGATATAGTCAGTGGATAAAAACTCATTGAAATAAAAAGTGCATTATAACTTTTGTTCACTGTAAGGCGATAAATACACTTCAGATCAATAAGGAGTCACATACTTTTACAATAGCTGTGTACAATTTGAAGTAATAAGGTTACTTTTATAGTATCAGCTTAGAGGTCAGACTACTGCAAAACACTGGTATATGAAGTCTGTTTTTTTTGTTTTGTTTTTTTTAACAATTGCCTAAGTCTTCAGTGTAATTATTATATCGACTTATCGTTCAATATATGAAAGCTGGAACAATATCTTTTGGGGTTCAAAATTACTTTGCAAAAGTAGTAAGATTTTTGTTATTTTTGTTGTAATATAAAAAGATTTGGGCTGTAGAGAGTTGAATAAGTGACTTTTATGGTTAATTATAGGTTTGTTGCAGCGTACACCATTTTATGAGACAGTTTATTTAAAACTGGTTTAGTGGGATTATCTTGCATTATTATTATTGTATCAGTGGCATAAAGTACTTTCAATATTATCGTTTATCACAGTTATTTTAGTCCTAGTCCATGTTTAGTCCTGACTTAGTCCTGGTACAGTGCTAGTTTAATTCAAGTTTAGTTTAGACCTGGTTAAGACCTTAGTCCAGGATGAGTCTCACCCTGGTTTCTTAATTTTGTCCTCCTTGAAATGAAAGGTCCACTATGTAACTTTTCTGGTTGTCTCCATGGAGATGCAGTTGACTAGAATGTTCCACACTATGGCATTCCAATGAAATAATGAAAATAATGACCAGAAAACCATTTAGCCAGGGATTAGTGGTTTGTTGATTTTGTTTTGGTTTTCAGTTGAACTACCGTGAAATTGGTCTATTCTTTTTCTTTTGGTTTTTATCCAAGGTGTAAAAGTAAGAATATTGGTTTATATCAGAAATCTCCTTAAAACACGGCTAGAATAAAGAGCTGTTGGAAACTGGATGAATGCCCACATGAATCCATATTTGGCCCAGATCTGGACTCCCTTTGCCCAGTAACACCTGATCTCTGTTCTGCTGCAAAAAGATACTTCCACATGAATAAAAGACAATACAAAAGATAGTATGTCATCACATTTTTTATGATTAGATTTCAGATTTCAACTCCAGGAGAACTTGAGAGAAGACTGAAATATGAACTGCCAAACTAACATAAGAATCCCACAGATTTCAGAACATGTCTGTAGAGGTCAAAACCACAGGTACAATGAGGCTTTTCTATAAAAAGACATCGCATCTGGTTCTTTGCAGAGGAAATATTATCATGTAAATAATGTCGGCCTTCGTGATTTGATAAGTGCTCCAACTCAAATTGCAATTTTGACTTGATCGATTAGTTGACTAAAGGCTGAAAGTTTGTACCAAGGTCCAGATTTAGAACTTACAAAGTGTTCTATTATTCACATTTGTTCACTTACTTTCACACTACCTCCCTCAAATCCAAACTATCGGACTTTCCCTGGCGCTGTCTCTACTGTCGACATGACGACGGGAACGTGCCTCATCTATGCTCACGGAACACAGAGGAACTGCAAAGTTTTTTTTTTCTTTGCTTGGGAAGTAAACAAGAGCAATATGAGGCTTGACGGTGATTAGCTAAAATACACATCGACAGCAAAAAAGACCAATCAGAACAGTGTTAGGCGGGTGTAAAGAGTTCCCTAACATTTCACACGGTTTTGTACGAGCAAATGTTCCGATGGATTTGGATTAGGGACAAGTGGATTATACGGATATACGTAATTTTTGGCTCCCCGCTGTGATTGGATTTAAAGATGACGACAACAATGGAAGTGCCGTATGGAGTTTACAGATCGCTAAAAACACACCCACCAACCGAGGTTCATCTACTACATGTAAGTACAGTGATTTACAGCCGTGTGTCCTCTGCTATAAGTGAACTGTCTGTTGGCATGTGTTTGATCTGTCCTCATACGAGCGTTTGGAAAACCTTACGTTGTTGTTGTGGCTGTGGTTGCTTTTTGTTGTGGTTGCAGAGGGCATTTCTCAATGTTTTAGTGGCTCTGGGAGGGGGAATAACTTAACCAACGCTGGTTGCGGGTGGGTGCATTTGATGAATTTAGGCCAAATAAGGCTTATCTTTAACTCAGACAAGCAGCAGGCTGTATTTTGGCAGAGTGGTTTGTAGTTATTTTGTCTGGAAGCCTAACTGCTAATTTGACACTTGATGAAGCCAAGAGGTCTCTGTAGCTTTCTGCTGTGTCAAAGCGGCACAATGCATGACTTTGCTGTAGTTTATGACCACTGTTGGCTCGTCCCTTTTCTCCCCACATTTGGGCTCTGCCTTCCTCACGTTTGGGCTCTGTCTTCCTCACGTTTGGGCTCTTGTCTTCCTCATATTCACTCGTCTGTCCGTGACTGAACGCATGTCACTTCCTGGATTTGGTCCAAAAGCCCGAACCTTCACATTCACACAGGCGTGCATGCAAAAAAATATATATATGCAGGACTAGTTATCTGGTTTTTCTTTTTTTTTTAACATCAAATACAAAAAAATACAAAATCTTCAACTGACTCACTTACTCACTAACTCCTTTTTGATGTTGTCCCATATAAATTCTGTCAAATAATACAAATTTTGGTGGACTAAAGGACTAAAGGCCCACAGCCCTCGCATCCAACTGTATCTGAGTATCAATATTTTTGACAACATTATATGGGATTCCTTAAGCGGAGGTGGTCGACAAAATGCCAGATTAAATGCGCGCTCTGACAAGTGAGCATCTGAAGTGCTGGCGCACAGATACTCGGAGGGGAGGGGAGAGAGGCGGGGGGCGTGCGGAGGGGCGAGCGAGGGAGCAGAGGAGGGGGAGAGAGAGGGCTTGTCAGTGTGATAGATGATACATCGTCCCATGTGACAGATCGCCCAGAGGAGCAGACAGCAGGAGATCGGCCCCAGAACCCAATCTCATCTCACACTCAACAATAATATTTACATAGGCACCCGGAACCAAGGCATGAGCCTCTGACAGCGCGTTAAATCTGAGCTAAGTGACTGAGAGGGGGAGGGACGGAGGGAGGGGGAGAGAGAGGAGGAGGCGAGAGGGGAGGAGGGAGGGAGAGGAAGAGAGGGGGAGAGAGGGGAGGAGAGAGAGGAGGAGTGAGAGGGAGAGCGAGAGGAGGAGAAAGGGAGACAGAGAGAGAGAGGAAGAGAGGGGAGAGAGGGAGAGAGGGAGGGAGAGAGAAAGGGGAGAGAGAGGAGGAGAGAGGAGGCGAGAGAGGAGGAGAGAGGGAGAGGAAGAGAGGGGGAGAAAGAGAGGGGGAGAGAGAGAGAGGAAAAGAGGGAGAGAGAGCGGGAGAGAGGGGAGGAGAGAGAGGAGGAGCAAGAGGGAGAGCAAGAGGAGGAGAGAAGGTGACAGAGAGAGAGGAAGAGAGGGGAGAGAGGGAGGGAGAGAGCGGGAGGAAGAGAGGGGAGAGACAGAAGGGGAGAAAAGGGGGAGAGAAAGAGTGAAAGAGAGAAGGAGGAGGAGGCAGGGAGGAACAGTTGGAGAGGGTGAGGAGGAGAGAAGGAAAAAAGAGGGAGGAGGAGAGAGGCAAGGGAAGGAGAGAGGGAGGGAGAGAGGGGGAGACAAGGGGGGGAGAGAGACGGAGGAGGAGGCAGGGAGAAACAGCTGGAGGGGGTGAGAAAAAGAGCGAGAAGTGTAGAGATGGGACCGAGAGATGGCGAGCAAGAGTGAGAGAGGAAGAAAAAGAGAGAGAGAGTGAGGGAGAGGGACAGGGAGGGAGAGAGGGGATGAGAGACAGATGAGGAGAGGGCAGGGAGCGAGAGGGGGAGGAGCTGAGAGGGGGAGAGAGGAGGGAGAGGGAAGGAGGAGGAGGAGGCAGGGAGGAACAGTTTACGAGAGTGAGAAAAAGAGAGAGACAGAGAGACGGAGGAGTAGAGAGGGGAGAGAGAGAGAGGGAGGGAGAGAAGGAGGAGGATGCAGGGAGGAACAGTTGGAGAGGGTGAGAAAGACAGAGACAAGAGAAAGTGTAAAGATGGGAGAGAGAGAGATGGAGCGTGAGCGAGAGAGGAAGAAAAGGAGAGAAAGGGGGAGGAAGAGAAAGAGAATGATGATAGAGGAAGAACGGTGGGGCAGAAATGGAGGGGGAGGGAGAGAGATGGTGAGGGGAGGTAGATAGAGAAAGAAGGAGAGAGAAATCGAGAGGGAGAGAAAGGGAGGAAGAGGGGCAGAGGAGAGACAGGAGAAGAAAGGAAGAGAGAGTGAGAGAAGAGAAAGAGAATGATGATAGAGGAAGAACGGTGGGGCAGAAATGGAGGGGGAGGGAGAGAGATGGTGAGGGGAGGTAGATAGAGAAAGAAGGAGAGAGAAATCGACAGGGAGAGAAAGGAAGGAAGAGGGGCAGAGGAGAGACAGGCGAAGAAAGGAAGAGAGAGTGAGAGATAGAGAAAAAGTTGGAGAGGGTGGTGAAGAGTGGGTGGGGAGACAGAAGGGGAAGTGAAAGAAGGAATACAGAGAGAGAGATAAAGGGCGGGAGAGAGTGAAAGGAACATTACATTGGAGGAGGTTTAATGCACTATTATGGCTGTCTGTCACGGCTCTTGTCTAACAGTGTCACTCGTCCTTTTTTCCTCACTCTTGGTTTATCGTTCTCAGGGCATTTTCTGAGCCATACGGACGCCCTGTCACACAAATCAAACGCACCTCCTGACATTTCTGCAAATTGATGTTTTTCCGAAAAGAGATGTGAGAGGACAATAATGAATATGAATTGTTGTGAAAATGGAAAATAAATGACTACTTTTGACGACATCCAACAGCAATTCGATTTTGTATAGAATGAAATACTACACAAAAGATTTACACCACGAAAACTATTCTAAATCTATAATATTGTTAAAAAACCATGAGGTGTAATAAATAAACAGCAGAATGAAACACTTTCGTAGTTAGTTTGCATCTGTAATGAGTCTGAGAAGTTATTTATTCAACCTAGAATGAAACACTTTCGTAGTTAGTTTGCATCTGTAATGAGTCTTAGAAGTTATTTATTCAACCTTTTAAAGTTTAAATCTTATCATATAGACAAAAATAACCAATAATTTCACAGTAGTTCAAAGTAAATGTCCACACGATAAAGACTGACCCACAAAAGATATTGTTCCAACTTTCATATACTGAACGATAAGTCCATATAGTAATTATCGCGACAGGCCTGTTTGCACTATGTCACTTTACTTGCGCAGACTACATCACCAGCTGTTCTCTATGGAAACTTCACTGCTTTGCCTGGAATGTTCCACAATATAGCATTAAACTTACATGTGTCTTTACTGCTCAGAAATCCATTGAAAAACATGCATCCTCAACATGACCAGGGTTGCCGGTCCACAGATTTGACCTGTAACTTGGCCTGGTGGTCTTCATGGAGATATAACTTAAATGCCATTCTGTGGAACATTCTAGGAAGTATTAGGAAGTATAACATCCCCATGGAGACAAGCAGAGCACCAGAAAAGTTGCATAATGTATCTTTAAAGGTTTACATTATTACACAAAATTGACTCTTGGGAGCTTTAAGTCATGTTATAATGTTGTTGACTCATCAAAAACATACCTGGAGTTGTGTTTTGTTTCATTCATAAAAGCAGTGAGTTAGAAAAATCCATTAAAATGCCTTTGCTGTGAACTTTAAAGGTCCTATATTACACAAAATGGACTCTGGTGAGCTTTAAGCCGTGTTATAACATCAAAACATACCTGGAGTTGTGTTTTGCTTCACTCACACATGTTTGAGTAACTCTTTATTATTAGTCTGTTTACGTCTCCAAAGCTCAGAATGCTCTGTTCCACCTTGTGATGTCGTGAAGCAGTAGTTTCCAAGTTAACAGCTACATTTTACCTTTAGTTCAGTAGAGATTTCAGGGCTGAAATTATCCAAACGATTCTATAGTGAAAGTGTATGAAGTTTATAAACACAGTGGAGCACTTCCTGTATTACCACATGACATCACAATGTGAAACAGAGTGTTTTCCTCTTAAGAGAAGAACAGTTTTTTTTAGCAGTTTTTCTTTTTTTTTGAGGCTGAAGAATAAATTGTAAATAGCAGTGGATTAACTTTTAGATCTCAGTTTTTTCACGTCCTTTTCAGCCTGGAAGAAATTAAACTCAAATTAGAACAAATCAGCTTGAAGACCGATAAGCAATGCAACGCCAGTGTAAACACATCAGTCACCTGACCTCCGCCCCAAACAACATGGCCGATAAACTTGAGAAGATTCTTTTATGGACAAGAAGAAAACCAATGAAAGAGCAGGTCCATAGTGGAAGTGATTGAAACGCTTCAAGAGATACATCTCACTTTCAGTTTATAAATGCGCAACTCAGAATGTTTACGTGTCCTTTAAGACTGAAGGACACATAAAAGCAGTGAGTTAGAAAAATCCATTAAAATGCCTTTGCTGTGAACTTTAAAGGTCCTATATTACACAAAATGGACTCTGGTGAGCTTTAAGCCGTGTTATAACATCAAAACATACCTGGAGTTGTGTTTTGCTTCACTCACACATGTTTGAGTAACTCTTTATTATTAGTCTGTTTACGTCTCCAAAGCTCAGAATGCTCTGTTCCACCTTGTGATGTCGTGAAGCAGTAGTTTCCAAGTTAACAGCTACATTTTACCTTTAGTTCAGTAGAGATTTCAGGGCTGAAATTATCCAAACGATTCTATAGTGAAAGTGTATGAAGTTTATAAACACAGTGGAGCACTTCCTGTATTACCACATGACATCACAAGGTGGAATAGAGCGTTTTCTGTTTGAGAGAAGAACTCAGCCTCAATATGCAGGATTTGTGTGTTAAATGTGTGAATGAAACAAAACATGACTCTGGGTAAGTTTTTGATGAGGAAACGACTTTATAACATAGACCAGAAAGTAGCGCAATATGGGACTTTTAAATAAGGCTATGAACAGTAACAACAAGGGCTGCATCATATGACAAAAACTGATCAAGATTCAAGATTTTCAAATGTAAAATAAAATGCTTTTAAAAATTGACATTAAAAAA
Organism: Periophthalmodon schlosseri; assembly: GCA_000787095.1. NCBI lineage: Eukaryota > Metazoa > Chordata > Actinopteri > Gobiiformes > Gobiidae > Periophthalmodon > Periophthalmodon schlosseri. The sequence goes on along the minus strand of KN483032.1, from coordinate 26,252 downwards.
AAATAAATACTTAAATTTCTTCATCCTATAAGTCTATATTCTCCACCAAAACACATGCTTTAACTAACAGAGGATTGTAGACTTCTCCATTAAAAAGGCCCAAGCTGATCATTGGTGATTAGAAATGATTTATTAAAATGTTATTAATGCCACAACTATAATTCAAACATCAATTTACAACAAAAAAATAAATAAATGAGACGTTATGATGCAAAATGAACCTAAATAGTTAATTAAAAAGAAAAGGAGAGAAAAAGGTAGAGAGAGAGAAGGAGTGAGACAGAGGGAGAGAGGGAGAAAGTGTAGAGATGGGAAGGAGAGAGAGGGAAAGAAAGAAAGATAAGGGGAGAAGGGTGGAGCAGAAAGAGAGGCAGAGAGAGAGACATGGTGAGTGGAGGTCGACAGGGAAAGAAGGAGAGGAAAAGAGAGGGGGAGAAAGGAAGGGAGAGGGGCAGAGGAGAGAGAGGCGAAGGGAGGAAGAGTGAGTGAGAGATAGAGAAAGAGTTGGAGAGGGCGGTGAAGAGTGGGTGGGGAGACAGAAGAAAGACTAGTTAATTCAAAAGTAATTATTTGAAAATCCTAAAACAGCTTTTTAACTTATCTGAGGGTGAAATTTCACAACAAAGATTGAAAGACTGACATTTTGGTGCCATTCTGGGAGAAGAGGAGATTGACAGGTTGAACCACAGAAGGTCAAAGTTCATGAGGCGTGATACATGACCTTATTTGACCCCCAGGACAGAAAAGGGAGGGCCAAGATGTCTGCCAGAGATGAAGGACTCGCTCTTACATAGAGATAAGGTGTCAAGTATGTTTATGCTTCAAAAAAATCAACAAAAAAACAAACAGATAATACTATACATAGGAAAATAAACACAAAAAAATACAAAAATAAAATAAAAAAATAAAACAAAAAATAAAACACCTAGCTATCCTGTCCTAGCTAGGATTAAATGCCAGGGAGAAGAGGTGGGTTTAGTCTAGTCTTAAACTGTGTTAAAGACTGAGAGGATCTGACAGACAGAGAAGTTGCGGGTCAGATCTGTGGAGAGGCGAGCCTGCTCACAGTAAAAACACATGCTTTGTGAGGTATTATTTCTCATGATAAAACATTGTAATTGAATAAATGCAAGATAGTTCAATGCCATACTGTGGAACATTCTAATAAAAGGAACTATATCTCCATGGAGACAAGCAGAAGCTTAAAGTAAATATATTATGCGTGTTAAATTAAACCTCTTAACGATTACTACTGCAGCTACAGGGTCAAACGGTGGTGCCTTCACTGCCACAGGGGAAAAACAAAAATGAGGAAGTACATAAAAAGTGAAAAGTGACAGGAGCTATTTACAAGCAGAGACCTGTTCAAACTTGTGCTTCAGATGTTTGTGAAACTCAAAGCCAAAAGCAACAAATTCAACTTATCTTAACGGTCTTAAGTGTCTGCTTTAGTGTTCCAACAGTACTTCAGTTAAATACTAGATAAAGTGGGAAAGTACAAGCAAAGATAAACAGTATTAATGAGAAAATCTATGCCAGTGTTTACATGTTTTATGCATTAATTAAACAAATCTACACTTGTTTGTATTAAATCAGGGATACCTTAGTTAGTTGAGCTGTTCAAAGTTCAGAGGCTCCTTACCAAAAAATCATTTCATTAAAGATGCACTGATGCACAGATGTAACTTTTCTGCTTGTCTCTGTAGAGATGTTACTGCTTTGACCTAAATCTTTGACGGTGTGGTATTTAAAGTTAGAATTAGCGATTCTTTTTGTCAGACCGGATTTGCATATTGCAAGCTCTGAAAAAGTTACGTTGATGACATTCTGGAGAAAATCAAAACTGGCTACACACAACAGGATGAAAATCGATTTTGCATAATACCCCGTCTTTAATGTACGCACTGTGCTCTACAAATAAACCTTGCCTTGCCCTTAATGCAATACTGTGGAACATTCCAGACAAGGCAATAACAGCTCTATGGAGACACCCCCCTCCACTAGAAAAATCCATTGTTGTTACACAGCCTGTCAAGATAACATATTTTGAAGTTCGATATATCGCTGAAGTAAATAAAGATGATAAACGATAGTACTGAAACTAATTTATGCCACTGACAGAATAACCCAAGAGCAGATTTAAACCACAAAAACGATTCTAAATGTGCAGTATTGTTTAAAAATGAGGTGCAATAAATAAACAACAGAATGAAAAAGAACCACTGGGGAACAAGTAACAAAAGTGCAGCAAAAAAAGAAATAAAATTAAAGCCGCAAGCTGTGATAAAGGCCCCTGTCATCCCTTGCAACCGCCAAATACATACCCCGCGAAGATCCTGCCTCTTGTTCCTGCCAATATCGCCCCTCCCCCCAAAATCAGGGTAAATATGTTATCCCTGCCATTGTTACGGCCGCATGATTGGAGATAGAGGTATGTCCTCATTGGCTTTTTGTTAAATATGATGTGGAGGGGGGTGAGTCAGTGCCCCCCCCCCCTCCCACATTCGTGCTTAGGCCCTAATAAACCAGGAGACAGAAGAGCGGAGTACAGGGCCCAGAGGAGAGAGGGAAGGGCAGATGGACAATTTGGAGTTTCAGCGGTGATGATTGGAGCAGAGGAGGGCAGCAGCAGCAGCTCAGAGACAAATTTTTTACTCTCACACTTATAAAACACACTAGGGCTGAACGATTTGGGAAAAAACATCTAACTGTGATTTTTCTGACAAGCATCACTATTAGATTTGCAGTTTATGTTTTAAAGGTCTTCTATTAGGCTCAGTTTACTTTTGTGAGCTTTAAGTCATGTTATAATGTTGTTACCTCATCAAAAACATACCCGGAGTTGTGTTTTGTTTCATTCACACATGTCTGAGTAGCACCTTTATTATTATTCTGTCTACATCTCCAAAGCTCACAATGTTCTGCTCCACCTTGTGATGTTATAAAGTGGTAGTTTTCAAGTTAGTATCTACCGTTCAGTAGAGATTGGCAATTCCACAAGACACATGACATCACAAGGTGGAACAGAGTGTTTTCGGTTTGAGAGAAGAACCTAAATATGCAGGATCTGTGTGTAAACATGTGTGAATGAAACAAAACAACATTATAACACAGATCAGAAAATAGCAGATTAGCAGTTTTTATGCAGAATAAGACAAGATGCTTTAATGTGTGTGGAGGAAATGATCCAAATTGCAATTTCGATTTGATTGCGATTAATCTTGCAGCCCCACAAGACACACATTTTTAACTCAGACATTTCTGTAGTGGACATGTGGCAGTGACATAAGACTCCTCTGTTTCCTCTCACCCATCACCAGTGTAATGACCACAGACTGGACTCAGAGCACAGGCTCCGAGGGAGGAATCAATGGAAAACTCGATAGATTAACTGGTGTGGCTGAGCTCGGATATTCTAAGTGGAAGAAAAATGCTGTTAAATTGAAACTGATGGGTGACATGTGTTTGCATATTGGTTGGAACATATTTTACCCCAGTTAACCGTTCTTTATACGGCATAGGAGCAGCACAAAAGCTATTCCCAAAAGTGTATTCCCAAACACAAGTCAGCAATAATCTTTCTGATGAAGTGATTATGTCTACTGCACACTTGAGATTAAAACACTTTAATATGCTGATTAAAATATTGTTTCCTTCTCTGCTTTATTCCATTACATTTGGGTGAGTTTGTCAGTTTAAATTACAGAATTTGGAGAAAATAATCAAATCAGCCAAAAATATCGGCAGA
>KN483032.1:3854-15343 GCA_000787095.1 Periophthalmodon schlosseri | reverse complement strand
AAAATCGTCTTGGTTTGTCTTGCCCCTGTCCGTCTACAAGGCTCACAGGGCGCAGAGAAAAAACAGGATGCCACGGACACTTAGGATCAGACACGAATCTTTCTTTTTAAAATGTTTTTGATATTTGTGGATTGAAGCTAAGTGATAGGGCTGCAAGGTTCATCGCAGTCAAATCAAAATCACAATTTTAATGGACACAATTACCAAATGGCAATGGCTGCATTTTTAAAGTACCATAATTTCCTGTCTTTTTCTGTCTTATTCTGCATAAAAGCTGCTAACCCTGTAGTTTAGATCTTTAACTAGTTCCGAAATGTGTTTCTTGTGTTGCTTTTGGTCAATTCTCCTGGACGTGTTTAAAATGTGAACTTTGAACAGAATCGTATTATTAAAACTCAAATTACAAACCTAATCACAATCGTAATGCTTTTCTCCAAATCTCACAAAACTGCTAATACTAAGAGAGCAAAAAATGTCCAACTGACTGAAACAAGTCAATTAAGATAATCGTCAACTAATTTTGTAATAAAATAATTGTTATCTGGACAATACACAGACTCCAAAACCTGTTATGTGCTGAGAGAAATGATTTTACAAATCAGACAGAGCCGGAATTAAATAAAATGGCATGGGAACGGTGTCAAACTCACTAAAAGACTCAAACATGCACGGATGACATCTAAAACCTCTTCAGGCATGTTTTTTATAAGGGAACAACGTTATAACATGGTAGAAATCTCATTAAAGTCAATTTTGCATAATTCCCCCTCTTTAGAAGCATAGCACCCAACATAGAAACATAAATAACCTGACAATAATTCATGTTTTAGCTGATAATAAATGATATAAAAAAAAAACACTGCGTCTGTCTTATACTGTAGAGGTGACAACACCGGGCCAAGTTACAGGTCAGATCTGTGGAGAGGCAACCCCACTCACAGTAAGAATACATGTTTTTTCGAGGTAAATAAAAACAACTGAAATGCAAGATATTCAAGTTTAATGCCATACTGCGGAACATTATAGGAAAAGCTAAAGCATCTCCATGGAAACAAGGTGAAAGAAACACACCAGAAAAGTTAGATGTTACGTCAAGTCAAAATGTATTCAAATTAAGAAAAATAAAGGTTCACTGTGTAACTTTTTTTTATCCGTAAATCTCATATTTAGGGGCTTATCACACGCTAAAAACTTAATTGTAGGAATAAGCACTAGATTAATCGATTAGAAAAACAATCGTTATAAGCAAAGTATATAGAGTGATTTCAATGCTTCCTTGCATATTTCTGTTCATGTGTGTACAAAAAAAAAACATTGTCTTTGTCTGCCATAAAGCAATTACATCTGTCTATTATTTCTATTCTATACTTTACAATACGGAACAATGCTCTTTTCAGTTAAGTACAATGGAAGCAAGATATTACTTAGAGAGTAAGCTGTCCCCATACTGTCTTCAAACAACGAGTCACCAGGGCCCAAGAAAGAACAGAAATTCCAACAATATTTAATTCAAAGAGGTTGTAACCGTGCCATCAAAGCAAGTAATAGCAAACGAATTCATTTTAAGACACAAACTACTTGACTCAGCCTCCACACAAACATTCAGATAACATGGTACTTGAGGTGAAAATTTATTTGGCTTTCCAAGTACCACCAAACTAAACTTGGATTTTATTAGACTTAAATTAGGGCTAAACGAGATCATCAAATGAGATTAAATCAAGTCAATAATGAGATTAAAGCATCGATTAAGAAGTTTGATTTGATTATTAACCCAAATGAAGACCAAAACATGAATCGATTTGTAGGGATGGGACAATAAACAATAATATCGTTTATCGGGAACGTTTCATACAATCATAAAAAACGACTTCTCCCTGATGATGGCTTCTGGAGCATTGTTGTTTTCACTTATATATAAGTACAACTATACAACAGTTTAAATATGGAACTTACTCATAAGGTAAAAATTATAATTACTCATATCCAGAACATTTTTCAGCAACTTTAATAATTATCGTGATATTATCGTTAATCGCAATTATTTTGGCCATGATAATCGTGACACCAAATTTCAGTATCGACCCATGCCTATCGATTTGTCTTTATATAAAACAGGGGTGCCCAAACTCTTTTCACCGAGGGCCATAGCTTGAAAAATATTTGGCATGGAAGGCCACAGACAATGCAGTGTGATGTTATTTAGGTTACAGTGGTAGGATTACTCAAATTTGCCGTAAAAAGTACTGATTATGATCAATTGGGCCAGTTCAACTGAAGGCCTGAGGGCCAATAAAAATTGGTCTGAGGGCTGCATTTGGCCCCCAGGCCATAGTTTGGACACCCCTGATATAAAACAAACACTCAAACTGCAAAGAACCCCGTTTGAAAATCACTGGTAAAAGATGTTACAAAAATTCAACACTAAAATTCACCAAAAATTAACCCCTAATTCAAGACTATATTTAAGAGTTGAGTTTCAGTCCTATTTTGGGGAATAATATAACTTTACATTTAAACAACACAAGTCTCACATCTGTACAATCATTTCTTCTTTCTTGATTAATTAATGTTAATGAATTTTATTTTCATTACAGTATAAAATGTGAATCTTTGGCATCTTTTTCAATTTACATATCACATCATATTTCAAATGTAAGAGAGAAAAATAACTATTATAAATGGTACAGAAATACTTGGTATGAGACCTTGTCTTGCCCATCTCTAGTCCACATATGCCTCTCACACTGTATCGGGCTGGGCTGTGTTTAATCTGACGTGACGGCCCTGGTTTAATCTCACTGTGAGGGAGGAAGACTTAATAATAATAAAACACATTTGCTCATTGGCTCAGCTCCTCTGTCCCCTCTGCTGTTTCCTCTTTGTCTCTGGATCCTCTCACTAATCGCAAACACAGAATTAGTTTAGATCACTATTGTGAGTAGGGCTGTCGTGGTAACCACAATATTGCAATACACAAGGGCTCAAGTGAAACGCATTTTGCATTTTAATGTAATTTTACTATTACTATAACTATTACCAATTCATGTTTACTCGGCTTCAAGCTGTGGAGACGCTGGGGATATGTATCGGAGGACAGTGGTGAGAGGAAAAGGTGCCTCTGTCTCTTTAAGAAAAGCAGTGTCGTGTCAGTGCTAAAGCTAAATGCTAGCGCGTCTCTTCAGTCAGTGGGCTGGAGTTTTGAGCAGACAGAGTTTACTGTGGGTGTTAGAGGTTTACGCGTTACTTTTGAAGGAGCGGCAGACTTGAATGCAAATCCACTCATCAGCAGCACTAAAACCACTTGAAGTTTGGCTCAGCACTCGATAACCTGCGCTCTGACCGCAGAGCCGACAAGTGTCCACAAGCGCTCTGCCCCACGTGAGTTTAGTGCAGGACGCCGTTATCCTCGTAACTCGTCTCTAAAACTACATTTAGTGAACAGAAGTGGCTTTATCTGACGCATACACACTCATGCCTGGCTGTTGTTTTATATCGCTATTTTTCAAGTACAGCCCCAGTTTACATGTATTATTATGGGCCTATGTGCTACACCACATACACCACACACCGCGGTGCTGAGGCACGTAAACTTACTGCAAGGGAAATTCTATAAACGCGACAGCCCTAGTTGTGGGTGTTATATTTCTGATTTCATCTAATCCATCCATTTTACTTTTATGGGGTATTAATTGCTAACACATAACATATTTAGACCACCAGGTTACCTTTTATTGTTTTGAAAATGCTATATTTGCCGAAAACAACGTATTAACATGTTTTATAAGTTTAAGTATAAGTCCCCCTCCCTTTGCTCCCTGTGTTAAGTCACTAAGTCATTAAGTCACCCTTCACAACACAATCAGCTGCATCCTGCTAATGAAACTACTGCACATTGCATCAGGTTTGTCAAGTTGTTGCGTAGTTTTGTATCATGTTTTTGTATATTTATGTAGAATTGTCATGTGGGAGCACGGGTGACGTAGGGTTGTGGCCAGAGCATTGCACATCATCTTACAGCCAACCATAAGGAGGGTTCAAATAGAGCCCGGGAGAGATCGCTAAAATACTCAGACATGCATGGATGACATCTAAAACCTCTTCAAGCATGTTTTTGATGAGGGAACAATGTTATAACATGGGAGAAAGCTCAAAAAAGTTGATTTTGCATAATGCGAAAGCACAGAAGCATAGCACCCAACAAAGAAACATAAATAACCTGACAATAAATCATGTTTTAGCTGATAGTAAATGATATAAAAAATACTGCATCCGTCTTATACGGTATAGGTGACGACACCAGGCCAAGTTCCAGGTCAGATCTGTGGAGAGCCGACCTCCATGGAGACAAGGTGAATGACGACACACCAGAAAAGTTAGTCAAAATGTACACAAATCAAGAAAAATACAAGTTTACTGTGTCATTTTCTGGTGAGTCTGCAACCTGCTTGTCTCCATGGAGATGTTTTTGCTTTGCCTTACATTTTATGACATTAAAATTATCCAGCTTATGGGAAACAGGCAGGGGGCACATCAAAACCAAGTGACAGGTCTGCATGTTTTTCCACGTATATATTTTTGACGGGGACGAAACGCGAGAAAAATAACTTTAATGCACTGATGTGGAACTTTCCAGACAAAGCAAAGACATCTCTATGGAGAGAAGCGTGCAGGTGGCAGACACTCCATCAGAAAAGTTACACAGTTTACCTTTAAAGGTCCTATATTATACAAAATTGACTCTTGTGAGCTTTTAGCCATGTTAAAATGTTGTTACTTCCTCAAAAACATACCTGGAGTTGTGTTTGTTTTCTTTTCACATGAGTAGTTAAAATGTTGTTACTTCCTCAAAAACATACCTGGAGTTGTGTTTTGTTTCTTTTACACATGAGTAACCCTTTATTATTAGCCTGTCTACATCTCCAAAGCTCAAAATGCTCTGTTACACCTTGTGATGTCATGAAGCGGTAGTTTTAAAGTTAACTACCTTTTACCTTTAGTTCAGTAGAGATTGGCGATTCAGGGCTGGAATTATCCAAGTTCTCTTAGTGAAGGTGTACGGAGTTTAACAACACAGTGGAGCACATCACGTATTACTGCATGACATCACAACGTGGAATAGAGCGTTTTCTGTTTGAGAGATCAGAAAATAGTGTAATATGGGCCCTTTAATTCAAGCAATTTCAACCACCTCTCTTCAGCTCTTCAAAAAGTCCGCTGGGTTGTGTTATAAGGCAGATGTCTCGAGTCACTCTGATAATGACTTTTGATTTGGCTCAGTCCTGACTTTTCCTGAAGGTGACACGGTTTAGTTTAGCAGAGGGATGACAAAGTGCCACTCTCCTTCATCGCAGTAATTATGTTTCTGTCTGTGTGTATATAATAGCATCGCTTCACTCTGCAGTGCTATGTAAATCCTCCTCTACACTGTGTTAGAGGCTGCTCATTAAAACCCATCATTTATCAGTCTGCATATTGGAAAATGACATGGTTTGTTATGTGAGAGGAAAGGAGAGGGGGAGTAGGGGTGGAGGAGGAGAGGGGAGAAGAGACTGGAGGAGAGAGGGGGAGAAGAGATGACAGGGAGAGGAGAGGAGAGGAGAGGAGGGGAGAAGAGGGGGAAGGATAGAGGGAGGAGAGGAGAGTGGAGGAGAAGGGGAGGAGAGGAGGAGGAGGAAGAGGAGAAGAGGAGATGGGAAGGAGGAGAGGGGGGAGAATAGAGAGAGGAGAGGAAGACAGCAGGAGAAGGAAGAGGAGGGCACTGGAGGTAATCTCTCCTTAAGATAAAGAGGACAAGGAAAGAGGTGGAGTGGTGCGTTCATTTGATCAGGATTTGAGATGAAACACAAAGCAGCCATGTTAGAGAGCCATAATCTAATGTGTTTGACTCACTGAACTGTAATAAACATATCTCCAGAATCAGGGCTTCAGATGTCTCAATATTGCCATGTTTTTATGGAAATGAACGTAAGTGAATATAGCCGTCACATGCACTTCAACCGCTTTAAAAACATCATTACGCAATCCAAACCTGGGACCTATAACGGCAATGATTAAATGGTAAATGGTCACATTTTTATATAGCGCTTTCCCACCTTCAAGGCACTCAAAGCGCTTTACATCAAGGAACCACTCACCCATTCACGCACACATTCATACATCAGTGTACGCAGACACTGGGGGTAAGGTGGGTCAAGTGTCTTGCCCAAGGACACGACAACAGCATTCATCTGTAGGAGCTGGGATCGCCTCTACCAACTGAGCTACTGTCACCCCAACAGTAGCTCAGTTAAGTATGTATGTATATATGTATGTATATATATATGTATATATGTATGTATATATGTATATATGTATGTAAACAGTACATAATCTGAATAATCAAACCATCAAGTAGTATCTCAAATGGTATATATGCACTTACACTTAAGTGTTAGTCATGCTGTTACTTTATCTCTAAATATGAGCTAAACCCTATGGACAGTCACACACTGAGACAGCAGAGCAGAGGGACCTGAGCAGAGAGGAGAGGAGAGGAGAGAGGGAGGAGAGGAGAGAGGGAAGGAGGAGAGAGGAGAGAGGAGAGAGGAGAGAGGAGAGAGGAGAGGGAGATTAAACCGGTGTGACACTAAAGTCACAGCTGGACTGGAGAGAGGCGTCAGGGGGCACTCTCTGCCACTACTACTGCTATTAGAGAGAGGGAGGGGGGGAGGTGAAAAAGCAAGGAGGCATGGAGGGGGGGCTTAGAGACAGAAAGAGGGGTGAGAGTGAGGGATGAGGATGGAGGGAGAGAGAAGGGAAGGGGGGTTAAAGGAAGAGGGAGAGAGAGAAAGGCAAAAGAGTAAAGGGGCATGGAAGAGGGGCTTAGGGGCCGAACGACAAGGGGAAAGAGATACGGAGGAAGTAAAGAAAGTGGGGTGAGAATGAGGATGGAGGGAGAGAGAGCGAGAGTGAAGAGGGATGTAGGGGGCCAGGAGAGAGGCAAAAGAGAAAGACAGGAAGACGGGCAAGACAGAGGAGTGAGAGAGTGTTGATAGCTCTTTGAGTTGGCTGTTTAACCTGCTGTTTCTCCACAGTCAGGAGGCGGCCGTCAGCACAGAGAGCACAGGGATATTCAAACAGAGTTAAGTGCTGAATTACAACGCTGTTTATGTTTGTTTCTATGCAATTGTGGTAAATGCATTTGTAGTCATGGCAACTAATGTAAAAGTCGACTCCGTGGACGGCGTACTGTATACAAGGTAATTAGACAGAGCTGTGCCAGGGGACAGTCTACAGTTTGTTATGTACATTTATGCCTTTTTCAATTGAGTCTATACCAATTATTGTACTTTGAAGTAAGGCTAAGGCTGAGCAATATTGGAGGAATATCTAACTGTGCTTTTTTAACATGTCCAGGGAAATTAACTATTCAAATATTAACTCCTAAACTAATTTTTTTTTTTTTTTTTTTTGCTATGATAAGACAAGGAACACTGTGGTGTGCAGTTTACTTTTCATTTGCAAACAAAGTACTAAAAATGGCATGGGTCTGATTGGTTCAAATTACTTCAAACTACTTACAAGTTGTTAACCAAATTAATTCCATCTGAAAGTGCTTCCTCAATCAGGGTTTGTCAACAAAACACTAGAGGTCCATTAAAATTGAACATGTTTTACAAATGGGAACTTAAAGGCCCTGCACCACATTTTTTCACATGTATTTGAGCAAAAGCGTGTCTTGCCCATAGACTGTATAAAGAAGTGGACTAAGGGACATGTGACATGACCCATAGTGTTCGGCTTCAGTCAAATGAAGCTCATTGAGGCTAGTGGTTATAGGGGCCAATTTGAAGCCAAGTTCCATACTTGGAATTCCGACCGCGAGTATCATCGCAATCAAAGAGCCGATCTGGAGCGAAACTGCTGAAGGTTAACGCCCCTTCCCGCCCGCACCACTGGTTTAGCATGGAGTGGGCGCTTAGCAATGCTGTCAACGCTGTTGCTAACGCTAGCGAGGGGACCTCGGGGAAAGAAGGCAGCAGATTTGTCTCTTATTAATGTTCATATCTTGAGTTACAGACACAATAGCGAAATAAAAATACCAGGATCATGTAGAGCGGGTTAAACAAGTCTGAATAGCGAAATAAAAATACCAGGATCATGTAGAGCGGGTTAATACAAGTCTGACAGCAGCAGTTACAGAGAGAGGGGTGACAGTTTTCAAATGTGAAGTGAATTGGAGCCAGAGTGGATGGAGCCAGTAACGCACCCATGATCACTTCCGATTTGGAACGTGGCGGCCAGCGGTCCCCCAGTACAGATATGTTGTATCAGCACCTCTTGGGGACAAAATATGTCTACATCTAATTAGAAAGCATTTTATCATCTGATAATCCAGAAGAGTGCGTTAGCATGCTAGTTGCTGTTTTAACGTGAAAAGTCCGATCTGGTGGAAAGCGCTTATAAACTCATCATGGTGAATAATTAGGATGCTCAGAATGCATAAGGTAAGTGAGGAATAACTTTGGACCTCCACAAACCGTTTAAAATGACCTAGTTCTGTTTTTCACATTTTTAATCAAATATAGCGCCTTTAACAAACGAAAAATGCAAGGGCAGCCAAAAAGCCTAGTGTTTCTGTTCTTACAAAAGCAACATTTCCTCCTTTATTTCTGTCCCTTGAATGCATCTAACACACTTTGTGATTTGTAATTTGAATAAAACTGCTTTTTGGTCCAGGTTTGGCTTTTCAAATGGCGCTCAATGTATTAAACTAATGGTACATCATTGAACAACATCGCACTAATTGGCCGTGAGAAACGCTGGCTGCTTTTAAATCGCTCTCTCTGCTGAATCGGGGACGAGCCACTGATTGGAGTTCATTGAAATTCACAAGGTACCCGCTACTTTTTGTTGATGCTAACCTCATATGTTACAATCCTACCTTTAGTGGCTGTGTCTGCGTCTACTCTTTTGTGTGACTGGCTTGTTTTGCCAAGTATCATATGCTTCATATGCTTATTGGTACAAATGAGAGAGCACTGATTTTTTCCCCAACTAGCTCATTAGTACATTGGTTATCCTTGTGTGTTTAAAAGGCCGAACACCCTAGATTCAATTTCAAAGCCATTTAATGCTGCAATTCTGTCACTTTGTACATTCAAACCATGAAATCTAGACGTCTATATATTCCAGAACACCCGCTGTGTCAAGCGAACAAGAAAGGAAAGTCCTAATTAGCAAACTTTCTACGTTCAGAGCTACCGTTTATGCTGGCATTAAAATGGCAACTGTATGGCATTAAACTTAGGTGGCGGTTCAAGGCCAAACCAGCCTCCAGGTGGTGCCTCAGGTGCCTTACAGGTCAGATCTGTGGAGAGGCGACCACGCAGAATGCAAGCTGATCTGGAGCTATTTAAACATCCATAAATGAATACACGCAAGATAGATGCTTTGTTTCTATTCAGAGAAGTTTACTTGGCAAAGCAATGGCACCTCAGTGACACAAGCAGAGAGCTGGAACTGGATCTTTGAGTATATTTTCAAAGGAGCTTATAACGGTAATCTTTACACATTTTATTATTGAGATGATGATGGACGGTGATGTGGCTTTTATAATTGAAAAGGCATTTAGTTAGATGAGAACTGATACATATGGAATAGGGATGGGGCGAGATCTCGTGCCTCGTCATTTAAATAATAAAAATGCAGTGTAATAGACATGTTGGATATTGTGATAATCAGGAGTGATGCATGTGGGGATTTACACTGCAGAATTGGTCTCACAGTGTTTAGATATTGACTCAAGTCTGTTTAAAACATAAAGGCTGCTCAGTGCATTTAAGCTTTCAAGTTTAAATATGATCAAGCTCGCATTTGATCAAAATAACTTCATTTAGCATATCAACACATAACTGTGAACTGATCTGATTATTGTAAAAGGTTTTTATTCTGCACTTTTCTCCTTTAATGTTAATTTTATGATGATTATTTGTGAATGTTTATGTTTTGATTTGTTGTGATCTTAATGTCTTATTCTGTGAAGCACTTTCAATTACTTTGTGTACGAATTGTGCTATACAAATAAACTTGCCTTGCCTATTGTAAATTATTAAAAAAAAGATTTAAAGATTGCATTTTTTTCCTTCTATTCTATTCAACTTATTGTGAAAGTTGCCGTGGGCACTGCCACTGCCATTTAGGTTGTATTATTTTGCATGGGGCCGATCTTGGCAGCAAATAAGTTCTATATGGACTCCAGAGCCGTTTTAAAGCCTCCCAGAGAGTCGGTGCAGTGTTGACTTGTTGGTGCACATTTGACACAAAGTAACCTACTTTATATCATATTTTAGCAGCAAAACTTTTCCTAAATTCTCCATTGAAATGAATGGGATTCCTGCTTAACCGAAAGTGCCACTACAAAGAAAGCGCTGTTTAATCACATTTACGGGAAAAGTGGGCGGGGCAGAATAAGGTCAATACTTTGAGATAGACTGATATATCGGTTGGCTGATATACTGCGCCGATATTTACACTTTGCAGCGTATCGGCTAACGGCCTTAAATCTCCAGCAGAGGCCGATATTTAGTTTGGTCGACGAGCTGCCTCCATATGCATAAAGAGTATATGCATAAAGCTTATTTAAACATTTAGTTTGGTCGACGAGCTGCCTCCATATGCATAAAGAGTATATGCATAAAGCTTTATTTAAACACTTTAGTCCAGAGGGGGCGCTGTAAAAATGTGACTACACTGCTCTCTTACCCAGTTTGTAGTAAAACAAGGTTGTGGATGGGTTTGTACTGAATTCAAATTGGATAATCTGGGTAAAATTACCAAAATCGGCCCTACACATCGGCCCAAAAATATCAGTAGAGCTTATCAGGCATCGGTTTCTCTGGAGCCTAAAGAATCGGTATCGGCATCAGCCATGGAAAAACCATATCAGTCGATCTCTAATACTTATCATTAATTACAAATCAGTTACTTGAATAGTGATTTACTAAACACCTTTTTACATCTACATTAGTAACAGTAATATTTTTGAAATAACACAGCTCTTATTCTAGTGACATTATGACTAGTTTAACCACCTCTGCAAAAGACAAGCATTTTATTTTTCAATTTTCACTTCCCCCTCCACTTCATCCACCAGGATTAAGCAATCATTCTCACATTCCCCAATGCCCCACAGTTCAAAATAGAGTCTGGGAACGATGATGCCGAGGAGGAGGAAGCGTCGTGGGAGAGGGAAGTCATTTTCCATTTCCCAATCCTTTCATTAATGGAGTTTTTGAGGTAAACACAAACAGCCAAACCAACAAAGGCCAGTAGCAAAGAGAGAGAAATCCACTCTTTGTGAAGCCTGTATGAATGGAGCTGATAAGGTTAAAGTCACAGGCAAATCTGCGACAAATTTCAAACACAAAATTCTGAGTTTAGAGTAGTATCGATTTCAATACTAAGGAACAGACTCGATACTCAATACTGATTCCAATACCATATGC
>KN483030.1:4877-20168 GCA_000787095.1 Periophthalmodon schlosseri | reverse complement strand
TAGAGAGAAATGTGCTGGCCAGTGTCAGAAAGCTTGGTCTCAGTCGCAGGTCATGGGTCTTGCAACAGGACAATGACCCAAAACGCACAGCTAAAAACACCCAAGAATGGCTAAGAGGAAAACATTGGACTAAGTGGCCTTCTATGAGCCCTGACCTAAATCCTGTTGAGCATCTTTGGAAGGAGCTGAAACATGCCGTCTGGAAAAGGCACCCTTCAAACCTGAGACAACTGGAGCAGTTTGCTCATGAGGAGTGGGCCAAAATACCTGCTGAGAGGTGCAGAAGTCTCATTGACAGTTACAGGAATCGTTTGATTGCAGTGATTGCCTCAAAAGGTTGTGCAACAAAATATTAAGTTGAGGGCACTATCATTTTTGTCCAGGCCTGTTTCATGAGTTTATTTTTTTAAATAATTCTGTTGAAGCATGGTTGAAAAGCAATGTCTGACTTTCATTGGTTAAATTTCATAGAATTTTTATTTATTATTACTTTTGTGTGGTTCAAGTTATTTCTGTGACCATTGTGAGTTTTTCTTTCATTAACCGAAGGGTCCAACAATTTGTCCACGTGTGTAGATAACAATACAAATCAATAGAAGTAAAGATTTAGGGCAAAGAATGCCATAACAATTCCCCTCTTTTGATAATAATAAATCATATTTATTTTTAATCAACTCAATTCAAACTTTACTTTAAAAATTACCCATAGAAAAACATGAACTCAAAATCATACTGGAAATGAACATTTAAAATTAACCTCAGACCTGATCAAATAAAGTACAGGAATAACATAGCTGATTAGTCATACCGATTATGTAACACATGAAAGAGGAGGGAAAAAAAAACAAAAAAAAAACTGATTGGTAGTATCGATTGAGTCATACACATCATTGTAATTTTCTGTTTTCTTTTTACTTTTATTATTATTATTTTTTTGGTTCAATCGAATTGCTTGGCAGCCTACTCCATGCCCGAGCCATCGCTGGACACGTCCGTGCCGTCAGCCGCCACTCAGAACATGAAATGGAACTCACTGAGATGACATTTTGCTCACTTTGAGCTTGAGATCTCTGACAAATCAGTCGTGGTCAGAATCAGAAACATAATCAGGGTCAGGTGGGTACACAACAGTCTCAACATTGTATTGGGTTAGGACAAACTGAGAAGTCACCGTTTGATGCACGGCTTTTAGCAAACGGGACCACGCAAGAGCACAAGATTAATATTATACCTACAATTATGGCCAGATTGATAAGAACATTGTGCCAGGAGGAAGTCAACCATTGGAAAAAAGAGGAGTCAGAGGTGACAGTATCGCCTTCCATTACATCATGAAGTCTAGTCAAATTGGCAATACCCTGTTGAATAGCCTCCCTGTCCTCATCATTAGGAATATATGTACAACAACTTGAGCCGATAATTACACACACACCACCCATGCTAGCAGTCAGATGGCCAAGAACAATACGATTTTGGAGAGCAACAGCTCGCAGACCGTGTAATTCAGCTCGCTTTGCTTCGAGAATTGAGATTTTGGTATTAATGAATGAGGAGAACCTATAACTGAGCGTTTCCATCCTAAGCAGTAATTTTCCTACACTGACTTGGGGAAACAAGGAGAGGAGGATTTTCTCCCAAAGTTTGTGGTCCTCTGGGACATCAGTACCACATAATGGGTCATGGGGTGCCATTTCAGGTACACTTAGGGCACGTTTAGCCCTATGTTGCATGAGGGAAAGGCCATACAATATAGGAGTGGTGAGAGGGAATTGCTGCAGCACAATGGCCAATCCAACCTGGTGGAAGGCAGTCGTACATGCGATAGCCACACAAAAACATGTAACATTCTGAGGGGATGGTGCCTAATACATCAGGAATAACATAATAGGGTGCACAGACGCCTGAGAGACGTTTAGCTTAAAGGAACTGGGCAAATAGGTGCAAGGACTGTATACCACGGAACAGTAAATCAAGGGCAATTTGCCTACATGAACTGGTTTGCGGGTGACAGCAATGAGTTGCTCTTCGGACCAAGTTGAGCCTGGTCCAGTTCCAGCAGTGGGGGCACCCCTTGTAGCTTGGGAACGGAGGAGGGAGCAGCGTCCAAACGTACCCCTCTTATAGAAGCAGAGGTGGGGGTAGCGTTAAGCGTACCCCTTGTTGCTCGGGAGCGGTGGTGCAGCCCTTGCCAGGGTCGCACAACGGTTCCTTGAGCAGAGGGGGAACGATCCGGCAGTGGGATGCGTGAACCCAGGTGACTTGCTGTGCAACTTTCACAGCGGTATCAGTGATGAGAAGAACCTCATACAGCCCTGCCCAGCGTTGCGAGCGCCAGTGTTTGCGCCTTACATCTCTCACCAGGACCAAGTCTCCCACTTTAATGTCATGGAGTACGGCCTCAGCTGCCTTCAGCAGGGCAGCTTTAACCTGCACAGAAATAGAAGACAAAAGTGCATTAAGTTCTTTACAATATGCCAAAACATTGTTGTCGCACAAGGAGCTGTGTGGAAGTTCCCTTGGAGGTGGGCCCAGACCGAGATTTGGAGGTCTTGCAAACAATATTTCAAATGGGCTCATATTGCAACACGCCCTCACCCTCATTCGCATATATATGAGAGCCAGAGGGAGAGCTTTAACCCATGAGAGTCCAGTGTCTTCACAGATTTTGGCAAGTTTGCGTTTCAGGGTGCCATTTTCTCTTTCTACCATGCCTGCAGACTCAGGGTGATAAGAAGTGTGTTTGCGGAGATCAATACCTAAAAATCGGCCCACCTCCTCAACTATCCTGGCCAAGAAATGCGCCCCGTTATCACTTGATATTTTCTCAGGAATGTCCTACCCTGGCACAAGCTCAGTGATGAGTTCTGAATGCCCCACCGTGGCACAGTCTCAGTTATGAGTGCTTTAACCATGGCATGACTGGAAGCATGTTTACACAGGATGCCAACAGTATTTCTTACCCTCACATGGAGTTAGTTCAGTGAAATCCATTTGGATGTGTCCAAACAGCCTCTCCGGTGGCGGGTGCGCAACCTGTGGAAGTGGTTTAGTCTTACCTGGATTGTGTGCCAAACAGATAGCACACGACTGACAGAACCTCTGTGCATAAGCACAGAAGCCCTTTGTGACCAATTTTTGTGTGACTAAATCAACCATTGCCCCCTTCGAGGCGTGATCATGACCATGGGACAGAATTGCCATATGCCTGAAGAAGTGTTTGGGCAGACAGGGCTTGTTGTCAGGGCCAAGCCAGATGCCCTACAGCTTCACAGTCCCATATTTAGACCACAGGGCAATTTCAGAGGATGTTGTGAAGCTCTGAATAGCTGATAAGGAGGAAGGAATGTCAGCGTTAGTGAGGGAGGAGGGAAGACACAGAGAGTGTGTCGCCTCCGACTGATAAGACGCGGCTTTCGCAGCTGCATCTGCTCACCTGTTTCCTAAAGAAACAGGGTTGTTAGACTTAGTGTGAGCTTGACATTTGCAAATAGCAACCTCGGATGGCAATAGAATTGCCTCCAGGAGGTCCACAACCTGTGAAGCGTTCAAAATAGGTTTACCATCAGATTTCAAAAACCTGCTGTGTCTCCATAGACCCGCCCAATCATGACACGCCAAAAGCATAACGTGAGTCAGTGTAGATGGTTACAGATTGTCCGGCTACAAGTTCACAAGCTTTAGTTAGTGCCACCAATTCCGCAGTTTGTGCAGAAAAGTGGGAGGGCAGGGGTCCCGAAACCACTGTGTCATGGTCGGAACACACCACAAACCCCACCCTATTTCTGCCAGTGTTTGAGTCTCGGGATGCAGATCCATCTACATAGAAAATCAAATCAGGGTTAGTTAGAGGCACTTCCCGCAGATCAAAGTGAGAAGCACATTCCAAATCTATCTCTGACACACAGCAGTGTGGCTCCCCATTCCCTTCAATGGGCAGCAGAGTTGCGGGGGCAGTTGAGTACACCTTTGAACTTTGACATTTGGCAACTCCAAGAGAATAGTATTGTACCTCAACCAGCGTGCAGCAGACAAGTGAGAAGTTTTTTGTTCAAGCAAAATCAGAGAAACAGCATGAGGTACCAACAGGGTGAGGTCAGAGTACCCCACGAGGTCATGTGATGTCAGAACAGCCTTCTCAGCTGCTGCAAGAGCATGTAAACGGGGCAGACCAGCAGCAAGAGGGTCAAGCTTAGCAGAAAAGTAAGCGACAGGTCAGAGTACCCCCATGCATCTGAAGGAGAACAGAAACCATACATCCGTCACGCTCGTCCACTGTCTGAGTGAAAGGTCGAGTCGGGTTGGGTAGACCCAGAGTGGGAGGTGTCTGTAAGGCTAGTTTTAGGTCACAGAAAGATTTTTCTGCGGCCTCAGTCCAAGTGATTTTGTCACATGTGCGTAGATTTTTACCATCGATGAGTGCACGCAGAGGAGCCTCTAGAACAATAATTAGGAACAAACTGTCGACAGTAAGAGCAGATACCTAGGAATGACGTGAGCTGTTTTTTTGTTTTAGGCTTTGGAATGTTTTGGATGGCTGTAGCCCGTTTGGTAGAAATACTTTTGCCTTTTGCAGAGATCACGTAACCCAGGAAGGCAACTTCCTCTTTAACAAATTGCAATTTGGAAAGGCTAGCCTTGTGGCCATCAGCATGCAGGTGTTTCAGGAGTGACACTGTGTCACGTTTACACTGTTCCTCTGTAGGAGCACACAAGAGGATGTCATCGACATACTGCAATAGGCATGTGCCTTGGGTTAACTCAAGTGGAGCTAATGAATCGCGCAGCGCTGCGTTGTACCACGTAGGAGCATGAACATCCTAGTCAATTTGTAAAGATTCCCGTCATATTTAAAAGAGAACCAAAATTGAGAGTCCCTGTGCACTGGGACTGAGAAAAAAGCATTTGCCAAATCAACAATGGAAAAAAACCTTTGAGGAATCTGTGATAAAATTGTGTATGGGTTTGAAACCACAGCAGCGACCGACTCAACCACTTCATTAACAGCTTTCAAATCTATGGTGAAGCGCCATTTTTGAGGCGCACCAGGCTCACATTGCTTTTTGACCGGAAAAATTGGGCTTTGAATGCCCCCAGATTCACTTGAAACAAAAACGCCTGCTTTGCGCAAATCATTGAATACAGTAGTTATACCTGCACTAGCCTCAGGATGAAGGGGGTATTGTGGCCTACAGGGACGCGCATTAGATCTATACCCCTCAATTCTGGTATAGCCTCTGCCTCAGCCTGGGAGAGAAAGCAGCCTGCCTCAGCACTGTTATCAAGGAACACACAAACACACCGGGATGCCTGGAGGGAGGAGAGAAAGCGCATCCTCCAGGCCTGAGCAGAGTGAGAGAATGAAACAGTGACATCACTGGTGTGTGCCCAATCATTAGCAGCTGAGCATTGCTCAACAAACAACCCCACCCCAGCCCATTCAACTTCTTTTGGTTTAGATAATGCTATGTAGAGGTGAGCGTTTGAAGACAAAACAGAAGCCTGAAGTGACAGTGGGCTAAATACAGAAATCGCAGAGTACTGATCTGACCAGTACAAACATTCAGTAACTAACACATGCTCACGACTCTCAACCCAAAGCTTTTCAAGCATCTGGAATGCAGACACAGGCACATCAAGAGAACACTGCATGTCTCCCACGTCCCTCAACTCTGTGGGGCATACCCTGTCAATTGCCAAATCTAGTAACTCATTTGAGGGAACTGGGGACAATTTCCAGTGAAAACCATGATTGGGAATTAGAACTTCCATGTGAACCCCAGTGGAATTTGATTGATTCAAGGCCAGATCTTTTGTGGTTACAACTTGCAGACCGTTTGGTGTGGAAAGAAGATAAAGGCTCAATTCGCACATCAAATCGCGTCCAAGCAGGTTCACAGGACAAAATGGAGAATAGAGAAAGGAGTGCCCAAACGAATTGCCCTTAGAGTCAGAACAATGCAAAGGAGAAGTGAAACATTCTGTCATATTACCAGATGCTGCTTGCGAAAACGTACACCGACCACTCATTTGAGGCACACGGGAGAGAGCTGAAGTTCGTACTACGGAATGCGTAGCCTCTGAGTCCACTAGAAATTGAATTTGATCACCATTAACAATTAAAAGTGTGAAATTTATCATGGTTTCATGACAGTTGTGCATAAATGCCAATTGTCTCCCATGCCACAAATGGAGTGCTCTCATGTGTGTGTGGTGTCTGATGCATGTTACCGTCTTGCTGTGGGTGGGTGTAGCTTTCTCCAGTGCCATTGGACCTGTCCTTCACCTCCGTGCCTAGTCAGTCGGAAAATTCCTGTCGGTCGTCACGTGGAGCCCGGTTGGAGCGGCCACGCGAATTTTTGCACTCGTTACCCCCATCTGGCTGGGGTCCCTCCGGGCAGTCACGAGCGAAATTACTAGTTTGGCCACAGTTATAACAGACATCTTGACCATACCAGGTATGACGTTTGCGTCCATCTTTGTTGTCAAACCCCGCTCTCCCGCGGCCTCGTCTGTCCCCACCCTGGGAGTGGAAATTCCGTTGTCCCTGGGCCCCTGAAAATAGTGTGAGTGTGGCATTGAAGGCCTCTGTCTCGTTTGGCCTCTCTGGTGCGCAGCTTCTCTCGGTAGGTAAGGTAAGCGTGGCGTGCATGCTTACGTAGCTCCTCCAAGTCTGGTTCATTGAGGTCGCCCACATAAGTTTTGTCTATCCCAGCAGCGACTTCTGGGATCAGGCCTCTCTGGATGGCATAACAGATGTGGATGTTGAATGCTCGCCTTTGAAGAGGGTCAGTGTCAGAGAAGCCACTGTTAACAGTTAAAGTCTCAATCATGCGGTGTATAAATTGATTAGTGTCCTCATCTGGTCTCTGCTTGCACGCTGTCACAGCAGACATGTTGATTTTGGCAGGGAACGCAACCTCAATGGCCTTACACAAGCCCTCCATGGCCAGGATGTACTCGTGATTGTCCAAGAAGCGCGTTTCAGCAGCGTGAAGGTCCGAGTCTGGGAAATGGTCTCCTATTTTGGCTATGTCACTGGCTTTCATCAGACTTGACAATATCGTTCTGCATTCACGTCCAGATGGGCGATATTCTCTGTAGAAGGCTCGGAACTCAGTGGCAAATCTCCTTCCGTTCACTACTGGGTCAGGCAGGGTGCGTGCGCTGTTTTCCACCTTGGCAGCGGTCCAAGGTTGATACACAAACACGGGACCATCCGGACTGACAGCCCCCACCATAGGGAACGATTTGGATATGCCGGTTGGTTTCGTGGTGCTGCACAGAGCCCTGGACGTCGTTCCGACAGTCTTAGCTTTAGGAGGACTCGGTGGCGGTGGTGCGTCTTTGTCCGACTCGTCCTCTGATTTAGGCTGGTTGGCTCAGCTGACAGGCGGGCAAAGGTCGAGGCCCTGGTCGATGTGCACCACAGAAAGAGCACCCAGATCTGGATAGAGACGAGAACCAACAGCAGTAACTTGTTCTTTAACATTGTGTACTTGTGTGTGCTGGATCCAGTGTTGTTTGCAGGTGTACATATGTGAGCAAAAGGATTTTTGGGTGAATAAAGTGGAGGCCATCTGGCCTCGTCTTGCTATCACGCATGTTTTTGTTATCCCACTTGGGACCTTCCCATTTACTCCCTTTCTCACATTCATTCCTAATCTCAGTGTTGGCAAATTGTTTACAAATTTTCTTACGCTCACACATTTCTGCTTCATTCATCCACACACTAAAGCATTTCTCGTGATAATTTATCATTCGTAATTTTGCAGTAGGAACTCTCTTAGCTTGCATTAGTTTCTCTCTTTCCTTTTCAAGACTTGTTTTAAGTTTGTTCAGTTGATTTATGCTAAAAGACCCACTCTGAGGAAACCCGCGTTCCTTTCATCAAATATGCAAATAATCAAGACAACCTTGACCATACTTGTTGCACATGGCTGCAGTGACTGCAGACTCTGGGATCCACTGAGCCTTGCTCCTGGATTGGTTCAGTCCCATTTTCTCTCAAAATGGTCAGCGCGCTGAATACCAACCTCTACGCGTCCGTAGGGCGAATTCTTTATTAGACGTTATTTTCGTCTCCTCTCCGTATTAATAAAATAAATACGTTACTGCGAGGTGCATCAAGGACGATATGTCGTCCGATGTCTCCTACCTTCAGAGCGCACAATTTAGGAATACAGTAGGCTTTGCTCTACCCTCCTATCAACAAGGCGAGGTGCATCCAGAACTAAATTCTGGATGCACCTCCAGAATGGTTAAATTTAACCAATATGGTGAGCCTTCAATCCCAGCCAGCGTGCTCACAACAGCCAGATATCAGAGTGGAGGTCACACCAGGACACAGCAAGTAGTGGTGGAACTTCCAATTTAAAGTGTTAGTATCTAAGTTTAAGTTTCCCCTTTTTTTTTTCTTTTTTTTTTACATATATATACAAGTGAGGCAGCCCTCTTGAATTGTTGCCAGAATTGTTGTGGAATTTCTAATAGTAAGAACCTAAAAAAATATATAAAATCAATAGAGAAGTTGTCTTGAATCAAAAAGTCTGATTTATTGAATAAATTGTGCACAGTCGTCAAAGAGCTGTTGTCGCTAACAGTGTTCGCCCTCAGCTCCTCAATGAACATACATACAGTGTATTTATACCATCAAAATAATCATACCAGTTTTAATCTAGTCCAAGTGGCTCCAGGCCGCTGGACACATCATCTTGCAGGCTAACAACTAAGAGATGCCCGCGCGTAACAACAGATAGTATCACAAAAATTAGATCAAAGAGATAGATGACAAAACATATCAATACAAGTAAAGATTTAGGGCAAAGAATGCCATAACATGAGTTATAACAAAAGATAAAAACATAAAAAGTCTACATGTTTATGAGTTATGACAAAAGATAAAAATCTTTCTGACCTTTTTAGTTAATTCTCCAGTTAAAGGGTCCAGATTATAGTCCTGACAAAAATGAAAACACACACTTCTAAAATGAAGACAACATTCATGTCTGCAAACAGTAGAAGTGATCTTAAAGGAGGTTTGCAGTACCTCAGAATAGGCCTGTCATGAGATTTTGGGGCTCAGTATTTATCATGAGTACTTTTTCTTTGCAGAAGTGGGGAGATTTGGAGTATTTTTGTTGTAATTTGATAAGATTTGAGCTGTAGAGGGCTAATTATTGCTTCTTTATACGATTTATTTGTTGCTGCTCATGCAACTTAATGATCCTGTCTATTTAAAAATGGTTTATTGGGATTTCTTTCCATTATTGTTATTGTTTCAGTCGCATAAAGTAGTTTCAATATTATCGTGTATCTCTGTAACAATATATCGTGCTTCAAATTTTGTCCTCGTCCTACCTCAGTAGTTTTTGGACAATTAGCATTTTAAAAGGAAACAGAACAAGACATACAGCAGATATGTGAGACATGAGCCATACCATGTTCCTTCAAGAAGAATTTTCCTGAAGGCGTTCGCATATCGTCCATGTGGAGTTATGGTCTGATGTCTTCAAGTCAACCTGTGAACCTGCACTCGTGGATTCCATCAAAGTGTGCGTCGACAACGTATTTTAAGATGGCATCCAAAAAACCCCAAACATCTGTGCACCTGCATGTGTGAAAGTGACCTTAGATACTCAATAAGGCTGAAACGTACCTTCACATCATCTTGATGCACTCCCTCTTTGAGTCTTCCTCCATGTTTTCCAATGAAGTGTAGTGATAGTACCTGAACAAAACACTACGATTTCTCATGTTACTATTTAATTTGGCTGGTGAGGTGACACCCTGCCCCACTAACAGTCGGACTTCTGGAGATCTTCCACACAGGAAAACCACATTCCTGAGTTTACAACCTCTACAAAAGAATTAGAATAAACAGGACCTTTTGCTCCTATCTTTACGACCCTCAAAAGTGAGTTATTTCCAAGGACCAAGTTTATGACACTGATGAACTTTTGTAAAATCATCAACCATCAGAGCAGGACACTAGCTTGAAAGGACCCTAAGCCACAGGGCTCTCCTGGGTCTTCTGCCTTGAGAAGGAACAGAGGACAGAACTGTGATTTAAATGTGACAATCATGTAGAATCATTCACGTTGTGGACTGCATTGTGTAAATGTCTCATATACAGTATGTCTCTTATTATGTTTTACTGATGTAAATGACTCATATATGTCTTTTTATTTTTTACTGATGTAAATGTCTCATATATGTCTCTTATTATGTTTTACTGATGTAAATGTTTCATATGTCTCTTATTATGTTTTACTGATGATGGAAACATTGATTCATGTCACATTATACCATTGTAATATGATTACAGATGTTACATTTTCTAGATTAAAAGTTTGCAAAGTAATGTTTTATTTTAATTGGGGTTAAACTTAAAGTTAGGCTTCTCTATGTAAGACACTCCTACAAATCTGCAAAGGAAACACATCCCAAGACCACTGAGATAAAAACTCAGTGACATCCAAACTCACAGACTGGATGCTCATTGCGATCCTCACACAGGGGTTCTGTCAAGATGCACCCCTCCACTTGGTCCAGTTCTCACCTCTGACAGAGTGAGCCAAGGGAGACCAGCTAAAGACTGCACAAGAAGTCAAGGAGATTTCTTCAAACTCAACCAAGATTCTTCAGCCGACGCACACAAACTCAAAGCTTTTACTGAATAGAGGCCTGACCCAACTGACGGTTCCACACTGTATTTACTATAATTATGAATTACCTTTAAATATTTGGCACATTCTCAGGCCATAGACATCAGCAGGAGTGAGCCTTTGTGCCCATTCAATAGGTTGTCTACAAGGAGAAATAAGGAGTAGAGTTAAAATTCCCTGCCCAAACCCGGCCCAAAGTCTGTGCTTATTCTGCCAATCAAATCACAGATCAAACATGAAATGACATCAGAAAGTGTGCAGGCTTAACTCGGGCCAGGTCTTTAATAACAAGAAACAGTTTGCTGACTCAAGGGGCCAGGTTAAGATGGAGGTTTTGGGCCCGATCTAAACTCTGTTCCTGAAATAGTATTGTTCTGTGTCATATTTTAATTATTTATTTTTAAGTAATTTACAAAAGATGAGTAAATGTAAATCTGTCAATTTATAAACATATAAACAATAAATAAAAAAATGTAGATTTGAAGTGGAGGTGGTTCACTTGTTGAGACAGAGAAGGAGGAGCTCAGAGCATGAACAGCAGAACGCAGAGCCTTGGTCCAGTCTCAGGAGTCCTGTACAGAAATCAAACATAACAGATTTGAGCTTCACAGTGGAAGCTATGGCACAGTTTGCTAGAAATGCCATGTGCAGCAGTCGACTAAAAGGGAGTGTGGCATTGTTCTAGTAAACTGCACCTTCACTAAAAGGCAGATTGTGTTTTGTTTCATTCACACATTTTTGAATAACCCTTTATTATCTGTCTTCATCTCCAAAGCTTAAAATGCTCGTTCCACCTTCACACATTTTTGAATAACCCTTTATTATCTGTCTTCATCTCCAAAGCTTAAAATGCTCTGTTCCACCTTGTGATGTCAGGAAGTGGTAGCTTTCAAGTTAACAGCTCCTTTTACCTTTAGTTCAGTAGAGATTGGCAATTCCAGATCTGACATGATGCAAATGATTCTAGTGAAGGTGTATGGAGTGCAGCACTTCCTATATTACCACATGACATCAGAAGGTGTAACAGTATTTTCAGTTTGAGAGAAGAACTCAGCCTAAATATGCAGGGGTTGTGTGTTAAACATGTGTGAATGAAACAAAACACAACTCCAGGTCTATTTGTGATGAGGAAACAACATTAGAACAGAGATCAGAAAATAGAGTTACATGAGCCCTTTAAACTCACAATTCACTCCCTAAATTCCAGCTACCTCCCCTCATGCCTTCTCTTTTCTGCTGTTATACATTTACATTATTTTAATAAAATCCTTTGTCAACTAATATAAAATGTTGCTAACTGAATTATTGATGAACCAAATGAAGGACTACTGCTATATATTACTCTATTACTGTGTATTACCTATATTACTGTGTATTACCTCTATTACTGTGTGTTACGTTGCATTCTGGTGACTCAAGGAGCGGGACACATGAGGCTGAGGATCAACAGATGACTGAAAGATAAGATTCAAATGTAATCTGTTAAACACAGTCCAGTTAAAAACAAAATGACCTCTGACCTTTGTCTCTGAACTGCAGTCTGCTTCCATCAGCAGTGGTAGAACATAACAAAGTACAGTTTGTAGTGTACTGTACTTAAGTATCAGTATGAAGTATCTGTACTTTACTGAAGTACATTTTACAGTAGATACTTTTTACTTTTACTTCACTACATTTGAGAGCAGTATCTGTATCTGTCTAATCCGCTACATTTTTTAACTGGACTGAAAAGTAAAAGTAGTTTTTATTATAGTTCGAGACCTGCTGAAAAGGCAGAGGGTTTAGTTTGAATACGTTCATAATTTGAGCAAACAAAAATATACAATAAAAACAGCAGAGGGTTTAGTTTGAATACGTTCATAATTTGAGCAAACAAAAATATACAAATAAAAACAAATGGAAAAAAATATATATATATTCAATAGTTTTTGTTGATCAAAATTCAGTTCAAATCTTTATCAAAATGACTACATTTGAAGCTTTATTCGACCTCAAAATCTGTGCAAAATACTTTTACTTGTTACTCTTTAATACTTTTACTTAAGTAGATTTTTTCATGTGATACTTTATTTTTTTTTTGCTCTGGTATCTGTACTTTAACTTAAGTAACACAATGAAGCAAATGAGTACAACACAAATCTGTTCTAATAAGAACAGTTCTAATAAGTCAGTCACTTTGTAATCAGCCCATATACAGTCTATGAATCAGCCTCATATAAAACATATTACACTGTGTAATATCATAATAGTCCCCTCAGATTTATAAAGCCAAGTATAAAAAGGACAAAAATAAAGGATTTATGAGCTCTCTTCATTTTACTGTAAACATAAATACAATAGTACTCTTATCACTGGTAATGTTACTATCTAAAGGAAAGTTGTAGTTGTAACACTCTGAGTCACTCTGTGAGGGGATTTTGGATCTTATTTAGTATTTGAGAAAACCAAATCTAACTGTAAAATGTCATTTTTACCTAATTTTTTGGAGTTAAAATGTGAATAAATCAGACTTGTAATTAGATATAAAAATCCTCCTGTACGTTTGGTCTAAATCTTAAGTACAAGATTGTAAAGTTCGGTGTGTGTAAGTGCTATTTTAAGGGCTGATCCTTATGTCTGTGTAGAGGAAATGCATTTGGAGAAAACGGCCTTTGAAGTTACCTTGTCCCATATAACTCTATGGAGGCAGGTTGACTGAATGAAATACTGAAAGCTCTTTTGGTGCAGAGTGAACAGTGTTGTTATTTCCAGATGAAAGCTTGTTGCTAAGAGACCAAACTGACCAAAAAACTAAACACCGAAAAAAATGGTTTTGTCTGTAATGTCTTAAATGTAAAGGTCAGAACAGGACAGGAAGTGACCTCAATGATGAGGTCAGAGCCTGCGCTTACATCTGTTTACTCTCATGTTTGGGATCAGAGGGCCCAGAGTTATGAAACTGTATTACTGCCCCCCTACTACTGCAAATACTACTGCAACTGCCCCAAATACTCCCACTACTATTGCAACTTCCCCAAATACTACTACTACTGCAAATACTACTGCAACTGCTCCAATCACATCTTTGGGGTTGAATAATGGCTCCACTTTCTGAAGCTATTGTGAAAAAATCATTTGACTTTTGTTTATTTATCCTGACAGAGAAGATGTTTTTGTTTCATGTGGATAGTCCCAACAATTATAGAGATATTAACCATAAACCAGGTCAACACATCTGCATCTGACAGTAAACTCCACCTGAGCATTTGAGTTGTGTTTTGCCTCTGAGTTCTGTAGAGGTCAGTGTTGCTCTTCTGAAAAACAGGAAGTGATTTTACAAATATTACTGTCTAATGTAGGGAGGGCATCTGACACACAGGGACACTTCAGAGCATGTTTGTATACATCTAAACTACAGGATTAGGAGCTTTTACACAGAATAAGACCCCATGGAGACAGAGAGAATGGCATCTGACACACAGGGAGGGCATCTGACACACAGGAAGAGCATCTGACACACTTTGGTATTTGACCTTTGACCTGGTGTGGTACTTCATGTGGTCAGATGTTTGAAAAATCACACTTCCTGTTTGAGTTCTGCTTTTTGGGCTAAAATCGCAACCGTTACGCTGTGTTTGTGGTCTAATACTGATATCTCTGTGTCCTGTAAGTATCTTTCTACTATTACTACTATTTCTACTACTACTTCTACTGCTGCTACTGCTATTACTACTACTGCTACTACTACAACTGCTGCTGTATCAGTATTATTTCTTAGTACAGTTGTTTTGTCTGTTGATGTTTAAGTGCATTATGTAACAGGTTCTGCAGGATTCATCACAACAGAATTGAAATCACTATTTGAATGGATGCAATCAGCTGCCATTTTTTGAAGTACCACTAACCCTGTAGTTGCTGCACATGAATGCTGCGTTCATGTGCTCCTCGGGAACTCTGGAAAATGTCTTTCCTAGTTAAACGCAGCACAAGTTGGAAAAACTACTTGGGAACTCCAGTCAAAATCTTCTGCACGACTCTTGCATCTAGTTTATTTATAGTTGATACCAGAAGTTTACATACACTATATAAAAAGACACATGCGCTTTTTTTCCTCACTATCTGACATGAAATCAGACTAAACTCTTCCTGTTTCAGGTCAATTAGGATTAACAACATTATTTCTATTTGCTAAATGCCAGAATAATGAGAGAAGTTTTTTTTAGACAATTTTTCTTTACTTTCTCCAAAGTCAGATGTTTACATACATTTCGTTAGTATTTGGTACCATTGCCTTTAAACTGTATGACTTGTCAGTTGGAGACATGACTCATGGCACTTAGACCACTCAGTATGTTAGTATGTTTGTCGAGGAGGACACAGCTAGCTCTGTCCGCTGTACAGTGGGATTATGGGCCTTGTGTTTGGTCGGCTGAAAGTCCTGCAGAGTCAAAACCTGTAACGACAAACACATTAAGAAAGTTACAAAACTATTACAGGCTGAAATTAAGTTAAACTATTATTCAGATCCACTGGCCATTTATATAAATACAAACAGCTAAATTAAGTTAGCAATAGTACACATTTGACGACTGCTTATTTTCACCATTTAAATTGTGATTTCAATTTGATCATGATTCATCTTGCAGCC
>JACM01071183.1:0-23345 GCA_000787095.1 Periophthalmodon schlosseri | reverse complement strand
ATAGTGTATTTTTGTCCACAGCTACCTATAGCAGCTTTCTACACCTTCATTTTAACAAAAAAATTTAGGCGAGGATGAAAAAAATAATTTTTTATGTGTGTTCCAAAGTGTATAAATACTTACCAGACATAATTACAGTGATTCTGACACCTGTGGGTAAAACTATAGGGTGTTACCTTTACAAAGACCCCAAACTTGTGTATATACTACTGAGGGTTCAATAATGGTTATCATTTTAATTTGGAGAGGTCAGAACAAAGGCAATTTCACCAAAATGACCCGGAACTGTAAGTGGTTTTAATACAGGTAACGAGTGGTGGACAGAGGAGCCTCTTAAAGAAGAAGTTACAGGTCTGTGAGAGCCAGAAATCTTGCTTGTAGGTGACCAAATACTTTAGCAATTTAGCAATTAATTCATGAAAAATCCTGTGATGTGATTGTCCTGGATTCTGTCCCCCCATTCTGTCTCTCATAGTTGAAGTGTACCTATGATGAAAATTACAGGCCTCTTTCATCTTTTTAAGAACTTGCACAATTGGTGGCTGACTAAATACTTTTTTGCCCCACTGTATGTATGTATATTTATAATATATATATACACACACACACACATATACATATTTGCCAGGTATGCATTTTTCTTAATGAGTGTGTGTAAGTGTGTGTATATGTATATGTATATGTATATATATATATATATAAATCGTATCATCCCATCATTTCCTCCTCCCATCATTTCCTCCTCTCCTCCTTTTTTTGTGTCCTCTCTTCTCTCCTGCTGCTGGGTCTTGTCGTACTGTCTCCTCACTCCTTCCCACCCCCCCGTGTTTCTTACTCCCCTCCAGTTTATCCCACACTAGAACATTCCACCCTCTGCCATGCTGCCACTGTCTGTTCACTGGCTATAATCAAGTTTGTTCAGTTTAGGCTATAACTGTTTGTTCTGCTTCCTTTTACGTTGTGGGAGCTGATGAAGCTGATGTTCAAGATCTGGCTGTAAACCTTTAGGGTACTGTATGTACTACTTAAACCTTTAGGGTATGTAATACTTAAAGATAGACAGTTTGTTAACTCAAAAACTGCATTTTTTTCTACTCCAAAATTTTGAAGTAATCAGTTTCTAATTTTTTGAGTAATCCTAATTTGTCAGGTTTTACAGTGAAATACTATGGAAATCCAGATGAGGTCTATTATGACTAACACACATCCACCCGGCCCTAAACCTGTCATACCTGCACCGTCAGAGCCTTTAAATGTACCACCATCTATAAATACACGCATACAAGCTTTCTCATGTCCCAGAGGCTTTCCCGGATGCAGAGAATCAAGCCGTAATTACACCAACAAGAGTGCACATGTTTGGGGAAAGGGAGAGCAGTAAGAGGCAGGAGAAAACCATCATGGAGATGGGAGGGCTATGGCAGATGGGACGTGTCAGGAAGTAATAGGATTTCCCAGGGAGAGTACACGGGGAATACATGGGGTAACTTGTAAACAGCGTATGTGGACTTGTTTACATTGGCCGTGACGAAGAGGAGAGAAAAGAATATAGATATATATAAACATTATGGGGTTGTTAGACTGCAGCTAAGTAGAATTTTCTAGGAGGTTTTTGGTGAGTAAAGAAATATTTATATTTGCAATAAGGAAAAAAATGTCATAAAAATTCCATATTCAAATTCAAAATTTTAATTTCAAAATTTGAGAATAGAGTCTGCATATTTATTATTGAAATATGAATTGCTTGTGAATATTTAAATACATCTTTAAATACATAGAAATGTTTCATAGTGATCCATGGGTGTCTGCTACTGTAGTTTATGTGGTCTTATATTTGTTCTGACAGCACGAGATCATTCTAAAGCTATTCAGGAAAGGTTCATTTATGTCCTGTGAATGTGACTTTAGTATCGATACCTACACAACTGCATATCTAGTTTCAATACTAGTTTTAGTATAAATAAGTAAAATATATTATTTTAGTTGGTTGATGAATTACTAAACACAATTACTAAAAACAACTGCAGCAACAGCAGCTTACAGTTTGCTGAAACGCATTTTATTTTGTTCCAGGAAATATTTTAGAAAGAAACCAAATATTTAAATTTGCATATCTGAGAGTAAATTTGTGTGCTATGTGTATGTTTCAATTATGCACCTCCAGTCTGTTCTACTAGCCCAAAATGTTATGGTAACTACTGATTTACACAATAGCTAACAATATTATTAGGTCTAAAATTGGACATATTATCCATAGCAGCTGTGTTGTTAGTTAGTAACAGATAAACAGAAAGAAATAGTAATGTAAAAGTTAAGTTCTAATGAGCATGACATTAAGGGGAAAGAGGGTAATTAGCTGCTCATCCATCTAATGAGAGAACCTGTCGTGAGGAGAGACCAGAGGCTGCCCCTGCACCTGTCCTGCACCTGTCCTGCACCTGTCCTGCACCTGTCCTGCATCTGCTCCGGTCTGAGGGTCTGTGCTGGGACATCCCACTGCAGCTCCAGATGACATGCCCCTGGTCCAGTCTCACAATGCACTGTACAACCTTGTGACATCAGCATACCACATATCAGCCAAACTTGTGTGCCGGGCCAGCTGAGCACCATAGCACAATTTGTTAGCCACCATGGAACGCTAAAGGGGAGTAGTAAAAGAACAAATTACTTTTTTGGAGTTTTTAAAGCAAAAATGGTCTTGCCCCAGTACAGATATACTGTATAAACAGCTCCTGAGGTCAAAATAAGTCAGCTGAATGCTTTCTGCATCTAATAAGAAAGCTTTTTATGGTCCAATAATCAGGAAATGTGTGTTAGCATGCTAGTAGTTGTTAGTTTTACCATGCTGCCAAAACTCTGCTCTGATCTTTGAGGGTTGTGAAAAGTGCTTATAAACTCATCGTGGTGAATAATTAGGATGATCTGAAGGCATAAGGTAAGTGAAGACTAACTCTGGAACACTGCAAACCATTTAAAATGAACTAGTTCAGTTTTTCATGTTTTTAAGACCATATAAATCAGGTACAGTGCCTTAAACAGTGTTACAACGTTGTTTCCATATTAATAAACATACCTGGTTTAATTTTGCCACCACCTTGCCAATGCCTGATCTTGTCTGATCTCGAAAGCTAAGGAGGGTTGGGCTTTGTTAATAATTGGATGGGAAATTGCTGAGAATACCAGGTGTTGTGGGCTGTGGTTGTGTCCTTAGGCAAGACACTTCATCCACCTTGCCTAATATGTAAGCCTTATAATAAGTCATTGGTGGTGATCAGAGGGGCCGATGATGCAGATTGGCAGCCTAACTTCCATCAGTTCACCTCAGGGCAGCTGTGGCTACAATAGTAGCTTACCACCACTGAGTTTGGTTTATTGTGAAAATTTTAGATTGGTGGCATTGATCAAATAACTCACCCAGACATGAACAATTTGGGAAGAATATCTAATTGCAATTTTTCTGACAAGCATTGCAATTTTAATGATAAGATACTGTTCGAAGTTCACATTTTAAACATGTCTGGAAGAATTTGAGAAAAAGACCTTTCAGCCTTAGTGATTAGCTAATTGTGTCCATTCAAAATGCAATTTACATTCGATTGTGATTGATCTTGCAGCCTTAAACTCCACTGGCTCAATAACAGAACGGTGTACTTTCTAGCTTCGTGTCATTAATACGAACCACTCCACCAGCCTACTGCACCGGTACTTTTCCAAAACAACTTCAGTAACCTTGATATTTCCATTCTTTTGATGCTGCCTAAGATATCATTAAAATAGCTTTGTGGAATGAAAAGCAAGCAGATTATATCGTGGCTTTGGGGATCGTTGCTGGCACTCAGCCATTTTAGAATCTGGGTGGCCTGTTATCTTCAGATGTAGCGTACAGTTAAAAAGTGTATTCACATCAAACACTCATGCTAGTAGCTCATGGAGGTACAATGATCTACCCCCGTGTGTCTCAATGCTACCAGGACAGAGACTATTGTGCACATGCTAGCTGTGTTTATGTATTCTAAAGAGGCAAATAAAAGGACAGAGGATCACTAGACTAAACAAAAACAGTTTATAGAGGGCATTAACAATGCTAAAAGTGCTGAGGGATCTGAAGACTATAAATGGTGTTTTGAGAAGAGAAAGATGAGATTACAATGAGTTTTGTTAACTTCCGAAATATGACAAAAATACAATTCAGAGTTATAAATCTCAAACGTACTATCTCAACATTACATTTTTAGTTTTACAAATCTGACGAGAAGTAAGAAACCAAACATCATGTGACATGTGAAGCATGCCTGTAAGTATATAAGTATCTCCTCTCAAGGAAGTATCTTAAAAGGGCACTATAACTTTTTGGTGGAGGTCCACAACCTGTTTGTCCCCATAGAGATGTTACTGCTTTTCGTAGAATGTTCCACAGTATGGTGTTTAATCTATCTAGCTTTTATTTCATTACAGGTCTGGTGGTGCCTCCATGAAGATAGATAAGTTTGTGAACATTCAAGACAAATCAATAACATCTCCATGGAGACAAGCAGATAGTGGACCCTCTACCAGATGTTCCATAGTGCACCTTTAAATTCAATTTTAAAAACATCTCCAAGTGGTCTTGCATTTCCGAAGTTTTGACTTAAATCTGCACAGCTTGACTAAACCTCCAGTCGTGTTCTCTAAAGTCCACCTGTTTATGTTTCAGTAAGATGGAAGAAAATCTAATGGAAAATTGAGATCGATCAATCAATTGTGTAACAAGAAGGCTAATCCTGTAGACAAAGTAGAGTGGTTCAAATGCATGCAAAAATTAGGCATATATTCCATTGTTTTACGCTGACAATCCTTATAATGATAAGCAATTCAGAACTGTAGTCAACAAAAAAAAATTCTTGGTCGACTAAAGACATGTCCTACCGATCAATTAGACAACTAAAAAGGAAAGGGGTGTGGCAAAGCTCTCAAAGCTATTATGTATCTACGTATCTGACCGAAACTGCACTCACAAGACTACACCTGTACGGAGGTTTATGCAAAAACAGCTATTAACAGTACGGACTAACAGTACTTGGAAAAAATGTATTAATATGAAGACAGATTAAACTTGTGAATCATAAATTTAATCTGCCTTTTTACAGATAAAAGGAAAACAGAAAAATATCAAATCTTCAGATAACTCACTTCTCCTTTCTGCTGTTGTCCCATATAAATCCTTATAAAGGACTGTCACAATAACAAATTTTCAAAGACAATATATCACTACAGAGAAATATCATGATAAACGATAACTCTGAAACTACTTTATGCCACTGACACAAAAAAAATCAAGCAGACTAATCCCAGTAAACAATTTTTTGAAATACAGTATCATTAAAAAGCATAAGCTACAACAAATAAATGGAATTGGAATAATCCAGCTCAAATCTTACCGTATTACATTACAAATAGTAGAAATCTCCCCACTATTATATTATTGAGCCCCAAAATATATTGTTTCAGCTTTCATATATCGAACAAAAAGTTGATATAGTAATTATCGTGACAGGCCAATGCTTATAATTGAAATAAAATGATTAGCCGACTAACACAAATTTTGACACCAACAACCGATTAATCGACTAAACAACTTAAGGCCTACAGCCCTAATTCAATTTGAAACATTTTTCCATACTCAAAGTTGTGCAATTTTAAGCCAATATATAAGCTATCCAGCTATCCCTCTAGCCATCCCTCCATTATCCATCCAATCTAACAATTATTTATTAATCCACGCAAATGCACACAATTTATTCTCTGCTCCTACAGGCATTCATTTGTCTTCATTCTCCACGCCCATTCTCCTGTGAGTAAACCTGACCTAAACACCTCCTAGACACAATCCCAAATATTATACACCGCTTTAACATAAAACTCTATACATATGAGGTTATTAAAGTGTGTCCTAACAGAAAATTGAATGTTAAAAAACACTTCAAATTACAATACAAAATATTTCTGGAGGACAATATAGCTGCAAGTGAATGTGCCCAACCCTGAAAATAAACAACAATATAGTAAACATGTCTCAGTAAACATGAGATTGTGCATTGTGGTTCTTACAATTGACAATAAATGCTCTGGGTGCGATTTGGACAGAATGGGGAGTTTTATAAAGACAAAAAAAAGTCAGTTACAACTTTTTACAACGTCTAATATATTCAAATGAGAGATGATAGATGTAATGTAATTGTACATTTTTTTATATTATTCAAGTAGAAGTACGTGGTTCAAGTGGTGGTTCAAGAAATTATTCCAGTATTTGGGAAAAATACTAATCAAGTAAGGGTAAAAAAGAGCCGGGACATAACATCTACTTTATAACTTAAATGCAATGTAATTGGAAAGACAAAACATTAAACAATGCACATCACCGGCTAATTTCAAAGGGTAGACTCCAAAATGAGAAACTAAATCATATCTGAAGGAGCAGTGCAAGAAACACAAATGTTCATATCATTCCATATTGTCAACATAAAGCTTTTGTCACTTGTAGACTTATTTACAATGGGAAGTCACAAAAACTTTTACTCAAGCAATGTTCCTTCAATAAAAATATTACTCAAGTAGGAGTAAAAGTATGCTGCTAGAAAAATTGTCTGAAAAGCACAATTTCTTTAAAAAGTTACTTGCGTGAATATAATTATCCTCTGTTTATGCTCGATTTGCAACTTTAGGCAGAAAAACTGGGCTGCAAGAGTTTAGTCGAGTTTTCAGCCGAGTACGAAGTGGCTGGGATGAGAATCAGCTCCTCCAAATCCGAGGCCAGGGTTCTTGACCGGAAAAAGGTGGCTTGCCCTCTCTGGGTGGGTGGTGAGTCCTTGCCTCAAGTGGAGGAGTTTAAGTATCTCGGGGTCTTATCATGAGTGACGGAAGGATGGAGCGTGAGATAGACAGGCGGATCGGTGCAGCGTCTGCAGTGATGTGGTCGCTGTATCGGACTGTTGTGGTAAAGAAGGAGCTGAGCTGAAAGACAAAGCTCTCGATTTACCGGTCAATCTATGTTCCTACCCTCACCTATGGTCATGAGCTTTGGATAATGACTGAAAGGACAAGATCGCGGATACAAGTGGTCGAAATGAGTTTCCTCTGCATGGTGGCTGGGCGCTCCCTTAGAGATAGGGTGAGGAGCTGGGAGTAGAGCCACTGCTCTTTAGGTAGTTTAGGTATTTAGTCCCACTTTAAGCTGCACTGAGACCTTGTTTGAGTTGCAAAAGAAAAATTCAATTCTGTCAACTGGACAAAAGTTTTAGAGTGAAGACATTTTGCCACTCATCCAAGCGGTCTGGTGAAATTGCTGATGGGCACTGTCTTATATCTGTCTGAAGGAAGGAGCTAACTACACTGAAACTAACACACCTGTTTGTTTACAATGTTTGTTTTGTTAGCCAGGTCTTTTGAGCGTAAACTGTGCCTGAGCCATATTTTGCCTAATCATTCAGGCCCCTAATGAATATTCTCACACCTATTAGCATACTGGGTGTCACTATTAATTTCATTTTTTTTATTTAGGTCTGAGGATGGAGTTATAAATAGGAGACAGGAGATTCATCAAAGATGGATTGTCTTTCCTAACACAAATTGCCTCTTTAACTCAAACCATAACCATAACCTTGTCCTCCTGATAAAGGGCAACACATCTCCTGCAAGGCTATCACATAATCTTAAAGCATAATCTTAATCACAAAAAATATATATACATATATATATATATTTGGAATGTTTTGAAAACTTTTTGCACATTATTTTGTAAATTCCATTTAAAATGAAGGATTGTGTGAACAGGTAAGAAATCCAGGATATGAGTTGAATCAAAATTTTAATTGCCCCAATAAGCAATTAGTTTGCAATTAGTTAAGTAATATGTCCTCTAGCAAGGAATACAATTTCTTTACTCCATAGGGTCCCTGTGTGTCAGATGCCCTTCCTGAGTCTCCATGGGTTCTTATTCTGTCTAAACCCTGCTAACCCTGTAGTTTAGACCTGTAAGGGATTCTTGAATTAATTCAGACATTAATTCAGACATTCATATTTCAGTAATCTCTACAATGTTAGTCATACTGTTTGTATGTAACTTTCATGATGGAAGTCCGCCATCAGCTTGTCTCCAAGGTGATGTCATTGCGCTGCCTGGAATGTTCAACAGTATGGCATTAACAGGATCTTTCTTGAAATTACATTTTTATTGTTAAGAAATACTTTGAAAAAACATGCGTTGTTACTGTGACTCGGTTAGCCTTTTGACAGATCTGACCTGTAACTTGCATTACCAGTTGTCTCCATGCAGATATAAGTTTAATGCCATACTGAACATTTCAGGCAAAGCAATCTCCATGGGGACAAGCAGATGGCAGACCCTCCACCAAGTTACATAGTGCACCTGTAAAATGTGCACTTTGAACTGAATCATAAATCACAAAGTCAATCCTCAATACTTGTCATAAAAAGACAAAACAAAACATATCTTGGCAAAACTTTTCAATTTTCTTTTTTACAATAGCTAGTCTACTATGGTCCATTCACTCCCCAAATACAAGCATTACATTTACAGCTGAATTGTAAGGTATTCAGAGCATGTTGTATTGTCATTATTCCATCATTATTTTATATGCATGGACAGTATTACACTTTCCTATAGCTTTCCAGCACCATGAATTGTTGTAAAAGAAAAATTAAAATCTGTCAACTGGACAAAAGGTTCAGAGAATCTACCAACAACGTCGCAAGAGCTCCTCCTCCCCAGTGTGCCGTACATCTCCATCTCGAAGCCACTCCTTTGAAGATTGTGAGTTACAGATCTTAGCCAAAGAAAAGAAATGGTTTGAGAGGGGAGTTAAAGAAGCAATTTTTGTTAGGAAAGACAAACCTTTGAACAGGAATGATGGCCTCCATCCTTAGGTCTATAACTAAATAAAGAAAACAACAGGGCTGGCCAGTATGCTAATAGGTGTGAGAGCACCCATTAGGGGCATGACTGATTATGCTAAGTATGACTCAGGCACAGTTCAGTACAGTACACTTAGAATAGCTCATTAGACCTAGCCTACAAACCGAAAGTGTAAACAATAGGTGTGTTAGTTTCAGTGTAGTTAGCTCCTCCCTTCAGATAGAAATAAGGCAGTGTCCACCAGTAATCTGACCAGAATTGTCCAGCAACTTGTCCAGCTGACAGATTTGAATTTTTCCTTTACTATGGATCATACTTGGAAGATTGAGGGATTACACAGACAACATAAATTTTAATTCTGATTTGGATGCACATTAAAGAGGAGGTATTACACTTCTATCGGGTATTAGTTGCTAACACATAACATATTTAAATCACCATGTTACCTTTTGTTTTGAAAATACTATATTTGCCCAAACCAATGTATTAACATGTTTAATAAGATTTAGTTTTATTTTTGACGCTCTGAGTCCCCCCTCCCTTTGCTCCCCCTCCAGAGCACTACCACAGTGTGACATACAGTAATGTGTTTTCACATTGTTTTATTTTCTCTGTAATGGGAAAGTCTAACTTGAGAAATAACTTTAAGTTGTAATTACACCCTCACGCCAGTAGGTGGCACGTGAGACGGTGAGCATCAAAAACGGAAGTGAAATTTAATTTTATATATTTTAATATGTTGTTTTCAGGCAAATATAGCATTTTCAAAACAATAAAATGTAACATGGTGATCTAAATATGTTATGTCTTGAATTTGCCACTTTTTCTGGTGGAGGGTCCTTCATCTGCTTGTCTACATGGATATGTTATTGCTTTGTCTTGTTCCACAATATGGCATTAATCTTCAAAGAAACAAGCAGGTGACGCCACCAGGCCACGGGTAACATGTCAGATTTGTGGAAACAGTAAGAATGCTTGGTTTTCAAGGTACTGCTGGGGAAATACAGCAACTGTAATTGAATCATTGCAAGCTAGATGTATTTAATGCCATACAGTCAAACATTCAAGACAGGGAAACATCTCCATGAAACAAGCAGGTGGCAGATCCTCCTCCAGAAAATTTGCATAGTGCACGTTTAAAGGAATTTGTATTATGGTTAAAATTGGGGAATTGTACCAGCTCCATAAACATAATTATTCATCCATAGACATGTGGTTGAGGGACAACCATGTCAAGGGTATGAATTCAGTTGTTCAGTAGGGGGCATTGATGAGGCTGTACAAAGCTTGGCATGAGGAGAAAGAGGTGTGCTGAGTGACCATCTGGTAAAGTCCCTATTTTACAATGACACAGAAGACCATGTTTCTCCATATTTAGGCTTTTTTGGAATGGATTTCCCATTTTCTTTCATCTGCTCACATAGAAAACACAGGCTGCTTAATGCAGATAAGACATAAGTCAGACAGCAGTTCCCAGGACGGTTTTGCTGTGACGGTAAAGGTACCAGCAACTAGCGTCCTAACACACACTTCCTGATTATTGGACAATGAAACACTTTAATTGGTTGCAGATAGCACGTAGCTGACTTATTTTGACCTCAAGAGAGTCAGAGGAGCTGAGAACTACAAGAGGAAATCTCCAGAATAAAGAGAACAAGGAGTTGGATGTGCAGTGTATGGCATTGAAGGAGGGAATGAGGTCCTCAGGACGGCAGGAAATAATGTTGATTACAGCTAATGAAATTATGGTGGAGAAGCGTAAAAGAATGGTTGAACTGGAAGGGGAGTCCTCTAGATGCCAAAAAGAAGAGAGAAAGCAGAGTTGTAGAGGGATGCCATAAAGAAGGTGTTAGAGAGGGCATTGGAGGATTTTGAGAACAATCTTGACCTCCAAATCCAGATCAACAAAGGCCAGAGCAAAGATTTTGTACAGAGCTGTGCTCCTGATGAGAACATGGAGGAACATGAACAAGAGACCAGAAAAGCTTTGGACCATGTTGAGATGGGGCAGGAGGAGTTTAAAGAGGAGAGGGAGAGGAATTGAAGACCTGCAAAAGGCCCTTGGAGAAAAAGACAAGGTCATACGCCACCTGCAGGACGTGATTGGAAAATACCAGATCACAAAACAGGCCATGGAGGAGGATTTCCAGTCTGTGAAAGATGTTTTAGTGACCATAGAGCAAAGCATGGAGGAGGTTCAATGCGAACTGGACCTAAAAGAGGAAAAAAACAGATAACTGTAATTGTCCTCAGCAGAGAAGAAAATGGAGGAGCAATGTAAAATGCACCAAGAAGACATTGGTTGGACAACGGGTAAGGGAAGACTGCAAAAGGTCTGTGCAAGAGGCTAGAATGAGGTCTGATCTGAGACTGAGGAGCCACAGACCTCCATGGCGCAGAAGGGAGAGAAGAGAGGTCTACATCAGGCCCCTGCTCAGACCAAACCAGCCTCTAGAAATCCATACCACAAACCTGGAGAAGATCCTGTTAGAGACTGAGGACAAAAAGCAAAACACTAGACCCTACCTCCTAAATCCTACCTTCTACCTCCTACCTCCTAACCTGGATTTGAAAAACACTTGACTGTTTTTCATCCATTTATTGATTTACTGATTGATTTATTGCTCTAGTTTGTGCTTTTTAGTATGTAGTTTAGTTTAGTAGTATTTATTTA
This sequence comes from Periophthalmodon schlosseri, assembly GCA_000787095.1. Taxonomy (NCBI): domain Eukaryota; kingdom Metazoa; phylum Chordata; class Actinopteri; order Gobiiformes; family Gobiidae; genus Periophthalmodon; species Periophthalmodon schlosseri. Next base: position 11,760 of record JACM01071183.1, on the reverse strand, counting down.
GTATTTGAACGAGGAGCCAGAGGAAAACTTTGCTTTATAGGTCCTCTACCTCAACTTTAGCATGCAGAAAAAAATTAAAAAAAAAAGTTTCATATAATGTGTTATATTTAAACTGACTTTATTTCCATTCCTGTCTTCAAAAACATACATCAAGTTGTAGTATTTTTTTTCATTCATATTCACATATTTTTAGAAATCTTTCATATATAGTCCCCCCTTTGATGGTTATCCAGATAATGTCATGCTGATTTTATAATTTTTCGATATTGGCCCTTACATTTATACGAATAATATAATACAGGCAAGGCAAGTGCTTTACAGAATAAGAAAGACATTATTAGTTATTTATGAACTACATTGTTGCCATTTGAATTTTTTTATGTTTTGGCAAAACTGTACACAATCCAAGCTGAACAATCAAAGACAACAAAGAGGTAAAATACTAAAATAATTCTGAATTTCAAATGTTAGTGTTTTGTGAATTTTGGAAACTCAACCAACTCTGAAAAGTAACACTCAGCTGTAAACTCCCTTAAAGTTTACTTTCTCTACAAATCCTTTTCAATGGCCATAATTTCCTGCCTGCTTACACCATGCAATTAACCAACAGGTCTGTGTCAGTGAATGCACCTTCATTAGACACTATTATATGGCCTCAAATGGATGTTGATTCCTGGGAAAAGTGAGAAATGTGTTGATAATCAGAGAGATACAGAGGGAGATAGAGAGAGAGAGAGCGATAGAAAGAGAGAGAGAGAGAGAGACACAGAGAGACAGAGAGATAAAGAGAGACAGAGAGAGAGAGACAGAAAGAAAAAGAGAGAGGTTCTGGGGATTGTGGAGCGATAGAGAAGGAGTGAACTATGTAATATATGTCAGGTGTGGAGGAAGTAGCTGCATCCGGTCTGAGTCTGGAGATAGGAGATAAAACATGGCTCCCAGCAACACGGCCCCCACATCCCAGAACTCCTCTTCCCAATGTGGGCAAACACGCAGGAACCAACAAGCTGAGCTAACAGACTGGGGAGGCTATACAGGAGTGTGCCTGCTAATGGCCTAGCTGGTGGTAAGTCCAGAATGATTTCTCACTGTATTTTTTATACAGAGGGATATCAGTCTGGTCACCACTCCCTCTGTTGTGACCCAGGCCAGAACTAAACATGATCAACTAATCAGATTTGTTCATTTTCGTGACACATGTGAAACGAAGGAGCACCTGATATTTTGAACAAAATTACATTTCTCTCGCTTTAACAGAGTTTAATGCTTCACTCATTGATTCTGCAGAAATCGGCAATGTTTTTCAGTCCCCTTTCAGTTCTTTTTTACACTTAAGCAGCCATATTTGTTTTGAAATAGATGGGCTGTGCATGTCCCTGATTGGCTAATTCACCTGTCAATCATGCCTATCTGAACTCCGGGAGATTCAACGGTGACCTGTCACATCGGCAACAGGTGAAGCTATAGGCCAGATCTGTGAAATAGCGAATACAGTTACAGATGGATGCATTCAGCGCCATACTGTGCACCTTTAAATTTGAACAGTGATATCAGGGGCTTGTTCATATTTTTTTGGTTGTGTAGGCATAAAATGTGTTGAAACACTAATGCACAAAAAACTTGCCTCAGCTCTGAGAAAGAGTCCAAAGGTGATCTTTGGTCACCCCCTAAAACACCCCTGAGCAATATAGCTTAACCATAGCAAGCACTGCAATCATGTAATACTTAACAATGAATATAATAAAACAGCAGCAACAGCAGAAAGGGAGGGAATGTCTATAGCATTTTGTCACCCTATGAAGAATTATGTTGGGTGTGAGATGAACATTAGACAAGAAACATGTGGAGGTATAAAGAAGGTATAGAACCCCCAAAGTCAATTCTGCTTAGAGCCCCCTGAAAGCTGTAACCACTGGCTGTCTGTGAAAGTTGCCTTATCATTTCTACCAACTGTCAGCTATGTTGCTATCAGTTAAAGCTGAGGTACCCGAGTTTCAAACCGTGACAAGAGGAAGTCGATATTTAAATGTATTTTAACTTCTTCCTATCGCTCACAAACCCTTTGGCACATCACTAGTATTCACATGCATAGCTTTTTGGGGCATTTGGGCACTTCAGCTTTAAAGAGTGGATATTACACTTCTGTGGGGTATTAAATGTTAACACATAACATATTTAGATCACCATGTTACTTTTCATTATTATTAACACTATATTCATCAAATAAAAAGTATTAAATTGATTAATTAGGTTTAGTTTCATTTGCCGCAAAGTCTCCCTCCCTTTGCTGTCTGTCACTCCTTCAGAACATTATCACAACACAATTACCGTGCATCCCGCTACTGAAACTACACCACATTGCATGGGTGATGTAGGCTTGTGAGTGGAGTCTTGTACAAAATCATATTGCTAATTGTAAGAAGGGTTCAGGAGAGATCACAACATTACTCAAACGTGCATGGATGACACTTCAGGCATGTTTTTGACGAGGGAACAATGTTATAACATAGTAGAAAGCTGATGCATAACACTCCCTCTTTAAAGAACACATACTGTGCTTGTGTCTGCTATGTAGTTATAATCTATGACATCCGTGGGTCATATTATATTATAATTTGGACATTTTAAATCACAGTCTAAAATGACTTAGAAACAAGTCCACTCACTTTGGTGTTAGAAAACTGCAGTGTCCAATGGGATCTGACACCATAAATGTCATGCTAGTGAGGAGTGGCCTTTTTTTTTTCCATTTGTACCAAAATGACTACAGCAATGCTGCCAAATCCTAATCCTAATCCTAAAAAAGTAAAATTGGAGAATGAAGTACAGAGCAGTGGGGGTGTACTGGTGGTGGTAACGTCTTGTATACAGGAGAATAAAGTTTACTCAAACATGCATTAATCACTCTGGATACAACTTTGACGGGGCAAATGAGAAACAGCATGATTAAAAGCTCTAAAAAGTAGATTTTGCAGAATAGGTCTGCTTTAACAGTAAAACTCCACCTTACCGTCATCCATATCGGGCACTATGTTGATGCGTGTGCTCGGGTGCTGGTGCCCGAGCTTTCCTCCCATGGGCATGCTCAGGCTGACGTTGAAGTTCTCCTCCTCCTCATACAGGGAGTCATCGATGATCATCACTCGACAGGGCTTCTCCTCCTCGCCCCGGTCGAAGCGCAGCAGGCTGTGGTGGTCCTCGGGCCTGGAGATGTAGTCAGAGTACGACAGCACGGTGGTGGGCACGGTGCCTGTGGCCGTCACTGGGAGAAAGGAGAGAGAGTGGATATATTATGTTAGACGTACTTCTATAACAGGGCTCCAGAGTGAGAACAATTTGGGCGCACACATGGCTAAAAGTTTGTCAGGTCCGACCAAACATTTTCCTTGGACACACCTGTGCACCTGACAGATCCTCATCACATCCTGAGGCTAGCAGTTATAGCAGCTAATCTGAAACCAGGGACCATATTTGGAAATCCAAGTACGAAACAAAAGAACCAATCAGGAATGAAGCTGTTGAAGCTACACGCCCCTTCCTGTAAGTGCCACTGATTTGGCAGGGGGTGAGCACTTTTGTAGCGAAGCTGTCAATCAACCTGTTGCTAATGCTAGCAGGAGTAACCTCAGGGAGTGCAGGCACCAGATTGGTCTCTTATCAATATTCCTATCTTGATTTACAGATTAAATAATGAGATAAAAAGCCCATGCTCAAGTAAAGCGTGTTAATACGAATATTTTAAATGAAAAGCCTTACAGCAACAGTTACAGACAGTGAGGCAACGTTTTTTTTTTTTAATAGAAGTCAAATGCAACCACAGCTTGAAGGAACCACTTCGCGCCCATGCTCACTTCCTATTTGGAATGCGCCGGCTATTTATATATACAGTCTGGTACTTACTCAACTAACTTGGTTGTTCATTTATATTTTGTAAGCATGTCCAGATAGATAGTTTCAGACATGCACATGCAAAATTAACAATATTTGGGTAAAAAAAAAAAAAAGTTTTATTTCTAAATTAATCACTTCCGAATATAGGCTAAAATTATTTAGCTGACATGATTGACAACACTGACAGGCTTAGTGCAATATCAACATTACTTCAAGAGACTTGATTAGGTACGAGAACTACCTGAGGATTAAGTCGACAAGAAACCTTAACAGTATTTAAGTAACAAATGTACAGTTATCAGACCGAAAAATAAAATAAAATAACAATAGACAGATGTCCAAATTGTGTAATGACAGTTAAGTTTTTTGCCCATCTGAGGTAGATACATCTCCTACTTCTTGTCTATAGTCAAGATGTTAAAAGAAGACAAAATTGAAGTTTTTAGGTTAGACAAAGTAAATAGTTTACTTTTACAAAAAAATACTGAAATGTTGATATAATATTTTAATGTAAGATCATCATTAAATCAATCATGTCTCCCTGGAGTAGGGTATCAATACTAAAAAAAGCCACATTCACAGGACAGAAATGAACATTTCCTGAATAGCTCTAGAATGATCTTCAGAAGTATAAGACCACATAGATTAGACATGGACCACTATGGAATTTACCTGACTACCGGGATTACCCAGATATATACGGTCAAATGGTAATATATATAAAAAAAAAAAAAAGCTCCAATTTAATGATGAAAATCACATTCTACTGTCTAAATAATAACTTTTTTTTTTTTTTTTTTTTTTTTATTTTCGAGTTTTTAACCCGTTTCAGGACTGTACCAACACGTGTTACTTTTTCTTGAGTAGTCTACTCTATGTTATTACAAATTATCGAGATATCTAAATGAGTATTGAGTCTATTCCTTAGTATTGAAATCTGAGCTTGAAATTTTTGTACCGTGACAACACTGGTAGTGAAGTTAGTGGCGCTTCCGCTTTTTACTGATATGTGGGAGAGTATTGAACTGTGACAAAAAAAAAAAAAAAAAATTAATATAGGATTTTGTGTTGTATTTGTGCCCAATTGCCAAGAAAGTAGAGCCAGAACGTAGCTGGAACATATTTATAGCATATATTATGGTGTATTTTTGACATAGTAAAAAGTGTTTTTGAATAGGGAGCAGACAGTCGTTTTCCCCAAACAGAAGCTGTCAGAATTCAATGACACATACTCCAATGTAGTGTTGTCATGATAAAATAAAATTTCAAAAACTAAAATTTCAAACTCAATTTTGATACCAAGGAATAGACTCAATACTCAGCACCGATTCTGATACCACGATGATAATTAAAAACAATCTTTTACACAATAGAAAGTGATTTTCAACATTAAATCATATTAATTTCTTTATATTACCATGTGGTCTTATATCTGTGTAATCCCTCAGTCATCCAGGTAGGTTCCATAGTGGTCCAGGTCTAATCTATGTGGTCTTTTACTTGTTCTGATACAGCTCAAGATCATTCTAAAGCTATTCAGGAAAGGTTCATTTCTGTTGTGTAATTGTGGCTTTTTAGTATCAATACCTACTCAAATGAGTATCTAGTTGCGATACTAGTTTTAGTATCGATTGGTAACTTTTGACAACCCTAGTATGGTGAAAATATATCATAATAGATCCTATAAACATGTTCAAACTAGATCCTGGCTCTACTTTCCTTCCAGTTGGGCAAAAAACACATCATGAAACACAAAAGCTAACAATTCAACAGTTCTTCTTACAGTTCAAAGCTCTACTATACATCAGTGCACACTTCTTCACCCTTGTATAGAAACGCTCTGTGTGAATCCTCTCCTCCTCTGCTGTCTGTCCTGTCTACTAAAGAGAGAGCCCAGCCCGGAGCAGGTGGACAGCTGTCAGACTACCCATGATGCAACAGTGCTCAAGACTTACCCACCTCCACAACGGAATCAATTTACTGACACCTTGCACCATCTAGGCACTTATCAAAAATATGTTGGAGGAGTACAATTATTTGGGAGAATTCATAATGCAGAAATGAACTGTATTTTAAAGAATTTATCAAATTTTCCCTTTTAATTTTTGCCAATTTAAAAACTCCATTACAAAACCAATGTCTCATTTTGTGTCCTTTCCCTGGGCAAGACACCTCACTCTCACACTCCAGTCACTGTATAATGAAGCTGGTTGCGTCAGATAGGGCATCTGGCATAAAACTTTCCAAATAACTTGGAATGGAAAGAAACTAGTGCACAGCTTGTAGCATAAGTAGCTGCTAAGCAAGAGTTACAGTGAGAGGTTTCAAAAATAGTCATCTGGACACTGTTTGAATTTGGTCATTTTCACACTGCCACTAGTTACGTCGACGTAAAAGAGCATTTGCTTCGATGTGAACCCAACAGTCGCATTCTGGACTGCAGTAAATGGCCGGTCTGCGAGCGCTTGAAACAAGAGGTCTTGGAGGGGCCCCACCTGCACTCTGGAGTGGGGAAAGTGACAGTAAAAATGCTTGGAATTAAGCAAAAAAGTGCTCGGATCACGTATATTTCTATGAAAAGGTGCTGCATAGCTGCTGTGTGACACGTTCGTCTAACAAGGCAATTTGGATCAACTTAATACCAGTCTCCTCCTGCCTCTGTCTGCGCAGGTACGCCTGGGTCTGTCTGTGTATCGTTCCAAAAGCTTTTTCTCCGCCGCCACCATGCCTTCTCCTCCTCCTCCGAGTCCTCACGGCGTATTTAGACACAGGTGAAAGAAAAGACCACCGCATATAGGGGAAGAGAGCGTGTGTGCACATATTCAAGGAGCTCTGTCGACTTGAAGCGCGTTGTCATAGAAATAAGCTTGGCAATCAGCTGATGGACTCTCACATGTGAAGTAAAGTAAAGTAAACAGTAAACCACTAAATCTAGTGTGCACTGGGGTCGGTCCACAGAGCGCAACATGTGTAAAATTACCTTAGACTCAATATTTGTCACACAAGACTTCCCTGATTACAGCCAGGTTTTTCTGATCACAAGCACCTGGCTGCAGGGACAGAGTTTGAAGTGTGATACCTGTCTGACCAATCACACTGTTCCGTATATGTCCAGACCACACCCCTCCTCTCCCCTCACTCTTTTATTTAGTCCTCCAGGCACTGCCCAGTTTAGCAGCTCTATTTGAAATGTGGTTGTGGTCATAGTTTAAGTGTTTAGTCCCACTTTAAAGGTGCACTATTTAGCTATTCCGGTAGATGGTACACCACCTGCTTATCTCCACGGAGATGTTATTGCTTTACTTAGATTATTCCACAGTATGCCATTCAATTTATCAACCTCAACAGAGATAAGCAGATGACAGCAAGTTTCAAGTTAGGTCTATGGAGAGGTGACCACGCTCACAGTAACGATGCATGTTTTTCAATGTATGTACGCAATAAAAACACCTATAATTGAATAAATCCAAGATGAGGAAGTGCCATATTGTGAAACCTTCTAGGCAAAGCAATATGATCTCTGTGGAGACAAGCAAGATGTGTACCCTCTACTAGAAAAGGCAGTCTGATTTTAGTGTACAGAACCAATTTCTGCCCTGCAGCCTTGTACAAGACAAACTATGATGAATGGATCTACGCGTAGAAGCTCACCCAATAGGTCACTGTTTATTTTGATGAAGCTTAATTTATAACTTGGAATATTTTCTTTTCTCCAAACTTTTTCTGACCCGAATACAAGCAGGGCACCAGAGTGCGACCTATTTGGGCGCACGTGTGCCTGAAATTTTGCCCAGTGTGACTACAAATTTTCCTTAGGTGCATCGGTGCACATCCTCATCACATCCCTTCTCCTGTGTCCTCTCTCCTCATTATAAACATGAATTAAAGACTATGGAACAGACATTGTTTTAACTGACAACTAAAAGAAAAAGCATTCACTCAATGCACTCAGGTCACGCTCTGGTGCACAGAGCTAAAGGCACCGCAGAGCTCATAAATTTGGCTTTTTTCATCTATTTATGAACAAGACACAGTACTACCTTTAAAGAGCAGCATTAAACCTGCAGATCCTCCACACTGTGTTTAGTTACTAAAATGAGGCTGCCGTTGCACAAGGTGAAAAAGAAAATAAAACTAGATGGCACAAGACGTCAAAGATCAACTATTGAAATAGAAAGTAACAGGTCTCATTCTGCACTTACTACAGTAAACTGTAAAGATCCTTAAAACACAGGCTTTTGAAGACAATATTTATTTAATATTTTATTAAATAAACCTATAGGCTACTAACGTCTGTTTTCTGTTTCTGTTTTAACTTAAAGAAAATGTAAATTCTTAATGTTATTTGATCAAATTATCAACTTTGAATAAATAAAATTAGTCATTCTTTAAATATTTATATTATACTACATATTTATATTTATATTATACAACACAGAGTATGAATTATATACATGGGTAAAAGTAACTAACCGAGTTATTTATTTAGCCCTTATTGTTACATAAATAAGTGTTGGATTTTGATTGACCCAAATCATGTTCTGGTGAACCCAAATGAAAATCGTAGATGCACCCAACTCAGATTGTTAGTCTGTAGCCCTGGCTGGGTCAGGATACTTTTGGTCATAAATCACTTTTGTGGATTTAAAGTTGCATCATACCAAATTATAAATCATAGCAGCTTGTATGAAATATAAAAGATGGACATAGTTCAGCATGTAGCCGTTTTCACGTGTGAAATATTACACTGTATATTTGCGAAGAGCAAGTGATGCTACATTGAATCCATCATGTTGTACACCTGGGATGCTTTTTAAGAGCAGCACCTGAGCAGTGTCTGAGCATACGGAGGAGATGGTAAGATTAACTATAGATGAAAATAGTATGGTGGCTATCTTGTGAATACAGGTTAAATATCACTATATCATTCCTTACCTGGCCTTTCATTGTTCATTTGGAGGAACAGTGCTTGTGCATGATGTGCTAAATGTGTCTTGCCCCAGTACAGATATATTATATAAGCAGCTCTTGATGTCAAAATAAGTCCACTGTGTACTATCTGCATCTAATTAGAAAGCGTTATTATCAGATAATCAGGAGGTGTGCATTAGCATGCTCATTATTGTCACAGGAAAACTCCACTCTGGCTTCTGAAAGTTGTGAAAAGCGCTTATAAATGATTAAATGATTAGGATGTTTGGAAGGCATAAGGGAAGAGAGGAATAACTTTGGACCACTGCAAAATGAATTAGTTCTGCTTTTCACGTTTTTCATATACTGAAAAACTTATCATATATTGTTTAAGGTGCTATACCTTAAAAATCAGGTACAGCGCCTTCAACAATATATTTTTATTTCATACACTGATGCTTTCATTTATCTTGGTAAAATCACTTGGGGAGACATCTTTTACATCCATATTTCACCATTTGACAATACAAAATTTGAACAAGGATCTTTATTGTTGAATTTTAAAAGTGCAAGTGTAAATGTTTTTGATGGGGGTCATCTCTCCACATATCGGACCTGTAACTTGACAGTACATAATGCACCTTTAACTATTATGCTGCACTTTAATTAGGCAGATTCCCTTACTTTTGCAACTACTTCGATTCTGTGATATTACTTGCATTTCTAACCGGCTACTCTTTGGATGGTGGACATTATTACTAAGCCCACTGTTCCCTCCTTGTTTGAATTCTGAAAAATAAACATGGCAAGATATTGGAAGCTTGCCTCTGAAAAAAAAACAAACATGAATTTCATTGGTTGCTATACCTTGTGTAAGTAGGCTAGCACTGGAAGTGAACTGAACCAGCTACCTTCTGGTTGGTGGGCTATTACTTAAGCCACTGTGCCACTGATTGTTGCCTCACTAGTTTGATTTGGTAAATGGTCAAATAGTAACATTTTTATATAGCACTTTTCCACCTTCAAGGCACTCAAAGTGCTTTACATCAAGGAACCACTCACCTATTCACACACACATTCATACACCAATGTATGCAGACACTGATTGCGAGAGGGGTTAAGTGTCTTGCCCAAGGACACAATGACAGCATTCATTTGTGGGAGCTTGAAATGCACTGCCAACTTGTGGGTCAGTGGACATGACAGCCCAACCAATATTACTGTCACTACTGATTTAAATACAATAAAGACTATATAACAAATTCCACTATATGTAAGCCAAAACTGTATATCTCATTGCTTGTATCACCTTGTTGTGTGTAGCAGACAACCATGAGCTCCTGGCTGATATCTCCACTCCTCCGCACGGGAATAAACAGCTCCCCGATGTCCTCCTCGATGTTGTAGACCGCAGATGGGATATAGACTGTTGATTCTGCAGAACACAACAAGAAAATATAAGACAACAAAGATTTGGAATCAAAATTCACTATTTCAAGTTCAAATCGGAGGTTAAGAATAAATTATACTAACTTTACAGACAAAAACAATTCACATGTATATCTTACCCATTTTTATTGACAATGATGATAAAACAGACAAAACATAAATTAATTATATATTAATAATATTTTTAATTCTTTACAAATTTGAAAGTCATGTACATTAGGCACACATTTTGAAAACCAGTTTTGAAAAGTTTCTATAGCAGTTATTTACATTTTTTTGCAATGAACAATTTTTATGTTTAGGAATAGGATTTATTTTTATTTTTTTTAATCATTTTGTAATATTTTGACAGCTGATATACAGTTTAGGCATAGCATTAACTGAATCTTTAAAGGTGCACTTTTCTTGTTAAAGGGCCCGTAGTACGCTATTTTCTGATTTATGTTATAATGTTGTTTCCTCGTCACAAACACACCTGGAGTTGTGTTTTGTTTCATTCACACAGATAAACCCTGCATATTTAGGCTGATATTTTCTCAAACACACGTGAAACAAAACACAACTTCAGGTATGTTTTTGATGAGGTAAAAGCATGGTTAAAATCTCACACAAGAGTCAATTTTGTGTAATAAAAGTATAATATAAGTGTAATTTAGGTGTTTGCCACTTGCTTGTCTTACTGGAAAAGTTACTGCTTTGCCTTTGAATGTTCCACAGTATGGAATTAAACTTATCTATCTCCACGGAGACAGGCGGATAACGCCACCAGGCAAAGTTACAGGTCAGATCTATCGAGTGGGAAGCCCGCTTACAATAACATTGTATGCGTGTTTTTCAAGGTATTTTTGAGCAACACCTTTAATCAAATAACCACAAGATACGAGAAGTTTAATGCCATACTGTGGAACATTCTAAGCAAAGCAGTAACATCTCCATGGACATAAGTAGGTTGAAGACACGCCACCAGGTTGCAGACACTCCAACAGAAAAGCTGCTTAGTGCACCTTTAAAAATCAAATTGTAAAATAAACAAGCAAACAAATAAATAAATAAAACAAAATAAAAAATACAAAAAACAAAAAAAAAATACATTTTGATAGTTTGACAGATCCTATTTTTTCAATCCAATCCACTTTATTTATATAGTACATATCATAAACAAAACACTTTCCAAAGTGCTGCACAAATACAGATACAAAACAAATACTATGTAAATATAAAATAAAGCTCTACTTACTAGTCCTCAATAAGACAATAAAACTAGAGCAAAAATACCAATAAATAATAGGGTAAAGCCATCCATCCATTTTCTTCCGCTTATCCAGGACTGGGTCGCGGGGGTAGCAGTCTAAGCAGGGACTCCCAGACTTCCCTCACCCCAGACACGTCCTCCAGCTCCTCTGGTGGGACCCCAAGGCGTTCTCAGGCCAGCCAAGAGACATAGTCCCTCCAGCGTGTCCTGGGTCTTACCTGGAGGCCTCCTCCCGTTGGGACATGCCTGGAACACCT